>JXSR01S073944.1:0-54393 GCA_000969725.1 Ophiothrix spiculata | reverse complement strand
GCCTTGAAACTTGTGCCGTGTATTTTTGGGACAGCTGTGGTGTTGTCCCAAAAAGTATGTGCTTGTATTTTGGGGACATCATGTGTTAGTGTAATCCGAATAGGCAAATAATTGTTTTACTAAAATTTTAGGAACCCTTTTCATAAAGACCACTGACACCTATGCCTGGTTGTTTTATAAGATATATTTTTAAATGGGTACTGTATGTACACAGCTTTACCAAAGCATGAAGACAGCGCAACAAACGGCTCAACCAAAATTTGTTCACAACTATACTCTATAAATCTTTAAGTATGCAACAAGCTGCTGATTAACACACATAAACCAATATTACCATACGCCGAAATAAATTAGTCCGTACTTTTCCAATCATAACAACGTACCCAATCATGTTGATTATTCAAATGAACTTATATTCAAGATATAGCCATCTGGTAGCAACAAATTTAACCAAAAATACTACCAATATCATGAAAGATTTATACCAAATGTATTAATATGCAGCGATTTGGTCTTAATCTATCCTAATCAATCATTGCTAGTCTCTTACACAATACAAAAACAACAGTTCACAATGTTGTAGAATACAAGGGATATGCTATGGATCTCTTAAATGAGCCTAGTTGCTTGTTGCATACTTAAAGGTTTATAGAGTATACATCATCCGTTACAAACTTTGAAAAAATTAGAGTGTACCTTCTTACAATGATATCTCAGTGCTTGTACAACTTTAAGCTATATATTATATCAAACAAACAAATCGATAACTTGAAATGACACTGATGGTAGATTATGATATACTTAAGGGGCAATTCATGAACCACTTTTCATCTTCAAGGTCACCTCTATCAAACTTGATTTTTTAGCTGGCAAGAATCGTTGACTGATAAATGTTACAACCCCAAAGCATACTTGAGAAGAGTGAAAAAAAAAGTGTCATTTTCTAATAACTTTCGGGGCCCGACAGTAATTACAACACAGAAGCCTATGGGAATTATTAAAATACTGAAATGTGGTATTTTGATGGGGTTTTCTTTTAATTTTTTTTTGGAAATTTGCGCCAAATGCTGCAAATTTTGACATTTTTTTTGTTAAAATGTTAGAAGAGAGCAAATTTTGACAGAAACAATGAGAATTTTGATTAAATTAGGCTCAAAATTTAGAAGATTTGGTATATGGATGGGTCAATTTTTCTTAAAAATTGGTAATTTGGATGGGTGGCTTTCCAAATTTCCCTGAGTACCCCCCCACCCCCACCCCCCGGGAAAAAAACATGAAAAAGCAAAAGGTATTGAGCTAAGAGTTGCTAGCAAAGCCATGCTAGGCAGAATGCTCATGGATTTTAACGTTTATATAAAAACTATTTGTAGGGCTTTCCTTGAACTAATTTGTCTGCATTATATTTTGTCCTTTAAAGAAGAAACAACTGTATTCCGCAACAAGATACACTATATATTCTGAATAATGTGTAAGTTTTGTCACGCTATAATTTCCTAAACATTCTGACAGACAGCATCCTATTTTGGTGCTTGTATTTGCTACAAAAATATATTCTTGACTTCATTTGATAAACATGTCATCTCAAACTAAAGGTGCGTTTACACTGTGACGACTTGGGGGTAATGACAAGCAACGTAGACCTGCAAATTGCAGTTTTGAATTTTACGCAAGTTATCGTTAGTTAAATCAGGTAACGCTCACACACGCTGCTAGCCATCACACTGTCGTTACTATCAGTCGCTTTCAGTTACAGCCTTTTAGATGCAGCTACGTTACCATCCGTCGAAACAAGTCGTCACAGTGTAAACGCACCATTAACAATGAAATACTCAAAACGTTAAACTCAAACCTGTCAACATTTCCAAATTCTGATTTGGGAGAGGAAAATTTACGAGTACCGTTTACGGATAACTGACATATATAAGGCCCAAAAGGTACAGGCTTATACACCCAATTTTTTAAAGTAACTTTTGAAAACTGACGAAAAAAAACGGGTCTCACAAGCGCTGAGACGCCTCACGACGATCTCATTTTCAATTTCTCAACAAAATTTAGGGTGTACATAGCCTGTAATACACGCTAGCAGGATACCTTTTTTTCCAAAGCGGGAGGTTTTTTTAAAAGCGGAAGAAATGGCTACCCCAATCGGGAGATCTGGAGGACTACCTAAAATCGGGAGACTCCCGCCTAAATCGGGAGACTTGACAGGTATGTTAAACTTGAGAGTAAGTCCATGGGCTTTACATACATATAAGGAGAATTTACATCGCAGGATTCTAACAAGCCAATGTAGCACATATATGCAAAATTTAATGATAATAGAAATTTAGATAATATTTGCTCATTTTTGATTGATTCTTCATTGATTTTGCTATGTTAAAGACTAGAATATTGAGTCTTAGACTTCAAATAAACTTCCGAGTGGCAGCTGAAAAGTAAGCATGTCATGGACCTACTGACAACCGCCAAGCGTAGCAAGAAGCCTGATTCCCATACATCTCTCACCAATGAAATCTGCCGCTTATTTTGTTCAATTAAAAATATAAAACATCGACGCTGCGCGAGTGCGTAGTGACTCCGCTGTGCGTTGTGTCGCGCGCTACTATTTCTTGACTACAACGCAATGCGCATCTTACATTTTGCCGCCATATTGTGCGTAAGCAAAGAACAACGCTTGACTGGCTCGACAGCCGCATTCTCAGTCAAATTACCATTTAGTTGCCAGAGTATGGGGTCAATGTTGGAGAAAAGACATCTCTTTGTGTTTTGTGGTTGTTTCGTTAAAAGTCGAGTTGGCAGAATGTCTCAGATAATCTTTACATGCTCTTTTTCTTGAATGCGCATCCGAGCCTTTATCAGGCCACGTCTCCTTGGTTTCTTGAGCGAGAAACTTTTAATCAGTTGTTGTTTGGAAGTCACTGTTGGTCCCAAGGAATTTTTATAGGGGAACCAGTTTTCTCCGCCATCTTGTGTCGCTCATGGAGCAGAGTTATTGTACCTCCAGATGTATTCGGAGTTTGGCCCGATATCCAGGCAGATTGTGTAAATCTTCACTTGACGCATATACAGCTTGTGCATTTTGTTTCATGCGCAAACTGTGTCTGCGTTTCAAGTAGCGTGTATTGCGACTTGCTCTGATCAAAGCACACCAATTTTCCCGCTAATCCGTTGCGGAGACTCTCGAAGTGAGGCACGCGGAGCCGTAAAATGCCGGAGGTACAATAACTCAACCTCCGTGAGCGACAATCCATAATGGCTGCCGTCCCATAGGATTTACACAGCGGTAAAATCAAAATGGAGGAAAGTATCGGTTCCCCTTTATAAATTCCTTGGTTGGTCCTCTTCTCTACATGCTCCACCTTCGGACACTGCATATAGAGTATACCTGGTACATGGTAAGCTACACTTGCTCATCATTTTGTTTTGCCTCAATCAAGAACCAGTGCCAACGGTAAGCAACAAATAATGGCATGTCCAAGCTTCATACTCATAAGATGAACATGATGATATCATAGAACCAAGCTACAGCATCCATTCTAGTATTTGCATTTCTGCCTGAATATATTCTAGCTAGCTAGTGTTTATGATCCTTGGTTAAGTGGTCTGAATTTCAATTCTAGTTTATACAAGATTTGCACCGTCCAATATCCCACATGTGTCAAGGTTTATCGTTGCTTGTATTTAGGCATCCATTGTTTATTGTTATTCTTGCCCGGACAACAATATGTCATATACACAGATGAATATAATTTCACTTAAAGGGGAAATGACTCGAACCCCTGGTCAGACTACTTCTCTCCGTATCTTTCGGCATGAAACTTTACTCTAATTGCTCTGGTTTGGAAGTCACATAAAGCCAGTGATCCTCGGTGCGAATGTTCCACACTGCGGCACTGCATAAAGTGTATAGCTGGTAAGCATGCCCTTTCAGTACATGCTAGACTATGTGATAATGTAAACAATAGTGTCTCAAATTCTGGTATCCCCAAGGCTACTTTCATATCAAGGTGAACCAAAGATCAGTAACTTAAACGTTCCATGATTGGACTTCATACTCCAGAAAAGAATAGTCTAGCACACCACATTTGAGCAAGTTAGGGAGTCCTGAATTCTGGTATCCCCAAGGCTACTCTCATATCAAGGTGAACCAAAGATCAGTAACTTAAATGTTCCATGATTGGACTTCATAACTCCAGAAAAGACTAGTCTAGCACACCACATTTGAGCAAGTTAGGGAGTCCTATTTAATCAGACTCCCTATCTGGGCATGTTATCAGACACTTTGCCATTTTGTAAGACTTGTAGGCCCTAGTTGTTTCCATTCATCTTTGGTTATACACATGTTGTCAAACGCAGATAGAGGTGCAAGTACTGAAGCGCCATAGTAGGCTGCATGGTAACGCTCAGGTGCAGCATGTACCTGCAAAATAGAACGCAAAATGAAGACTTATACGTATTATACAAACAAGAACAAGAAATATTTTTCTGTAAAATTCTAATATCATGGACCATTCCTATAATTGGTATATTTTTACCGCTGAGCAGACTAGTGGTGTAAGCAGAGGGGGGGGCTCCCCGGGGGTGGGAGCCCCCCAGAAAAAATGTCTGCACCCCCGCTCGCCCCCTCCCCCAAATGAAATCAAGAAAAGAATAAAATATCAATATAGAGTACAATGTTGATGAAACTATGCAAAATTTAACCCTCTGATGGGTTTATTTTTTAAAAATCTTTCAAAATTTGCACCAAAATAGCGCAAATTTTTTTTAATAATTAAAAAAACACAGAAAATTTGCACCAAAGTAGTTCATTTCTCAAAGAAATAATAGGATTCTTATGAATTTAAGTAAAATTTGACTGATTTTGCTTAAATTGCTACATGGAAAAATTGTGGGTGTATTTTTGTGTCTGAGCAAACTTTTTTTGCCCCCTTCAAAATTGTTTTGCCCCTGCAGATGAAAATTTCTGGTTACGCCACTGCCGCTGAGAGATCTCAGCACTCAGAACAAGGCCAAGTATGGGTTATGTGATGTATCCTGGGGATGTCTGAGGACTGATTGATATGCAGATTAGTATGAAATCAGTAGCAGTGCATCATGCAACCCCATATTTGACCTCGTTCTGAGTGTCGATATTCCGAAGTGGTAGAAATATGCCAAATATAGCAATGGTCTATAGATTACATTTTTCAAGTCAAGTTATGTGCCACTTTTTTACTGGGCTGCAAAGTTGTGATAACTTTTTTTTTGAAAGTGTGCAGGAACAAATCAATACCGGTATGCTAAATGCAAATACACAAGCATCAATTTATCTATTGGAGTTTCTCCAAACTCATTGCCATTTCTTTTGTGTATTTAAGTGCCGATATACTCTAAAATTCCAATAATGTGCATGTTTTGAATTTACACATTAACTTTACAACATAGTCATCATTTCACTAAAGGCCTACTTTATTTACCTTGACAGGGCAGCTTTTAGGCAGCATTTTAACAAGCTCACTCCTGAGTCGTTCTGCAAGTCCAGGCAGTAAAGTTGTACCACCACATAGGTATATACTCCTGCAAAGAAACACATATTTATTTGAAAACTTCATTCATGATTTTTCTTTGCAACTAGGGGGCACACCATTAGATTTCCAGGGGGAAGTTGATTCCGGGTTGATTTATTTTCATGCTCCATTCAGTAGCAAATTTTTTCCCCTGGAAATTACTGTTTTTCTGCCTATTCCATGTTCAGGGGGGATTTTTTTTTCTTCTGCCTGTGGAGGCAAAAAACTTCCTGCTTCCCCTGGAAATCTAATGGTGCACCCCTAAGGCTGGGGTAAACTTTTTTATGATAATTCTCTGACTGCAAAAAACCCCATACACATGGAAAATACTCAGACTCTAGAAGTCAAAGGGTGATGGTATCGCCTGCAATGTCAGTTGCTCGGAAGCTTCGGGGATTTAGCTTTTTGACACACTGCAGTAAGGCTAATTGAATCATTTTTGGATTTATGTAGTTATGTGGTGCCAAAATGCTGTGAAAATCATCTATATGAGGTAGTTTTTGCAGAAACCGACATTGGCAGGCGGCCTACGATGCTCGACTGTTTATGCAGTATCGGTCGGCCGGTCTATTCAACTTTACCGCCGGGCGTTTTTTTAACCGATGGACGGTCAGTAATGAGGGGGCAACAGCCCCCGGCCCCCCTCCTAGCTACGCTACTGATCTGCATCTCTGTCTGAGCCAACCACTTCTTACCTTCACATTTGTTTCCTGATGTCATTTTCACATGCCCGAATTGCATTGTACACATACATGTGAAGCCCTTAGTGATATTTGAAACATAGTTTAAAACAAGCTCTTGGCCAAGACCCGCATCTGCATCCCTGTTTGAGCCAACCTTTTATTACCTTCACATTTGTTTTCTGATGTAATTTTCAAATGGGTGTATTGCATTGTAAACAAGAGTATGAAGTCCTGGGTAGTCTTTGCCCCAGACCTCGGGATAAAAGAAAGCCCCTTGATCCCTGACCTGCATCTGCAACCCAATCTAACATAAAACAATCCTTACCTGCACATTCCTTCCTAATGTAATTTTCACATGCCTGTATTGCATTGTATACAAGAATTTATTGTATACAAGAGTGTGAAGTCCTCAGTGGTGTGCATTAGACCTTGGGATGAAAGAAACCCCCTTGACCCCTGACCTGCATCTGTATACCAATCTGACAGAGACCAATCCTTACCTGCACATTCGTTCCTAATATCATTTTCACATGCCTGTATTGCACTGTATACAAGAGTATGAAGTCCTGGGTGGTCTTTGCCCCAGACCTCAGGATAAAAGAAACCCCCTTGACCCCTGACCTGCATCTGCATCCCAATCTAACATAAAACAATCTTACCTGCACATTCCTTCCTAATGTAATTTTCATATGCCTGTATTGTATTGTATACAAGAGTTCATTATATACAAGAGTGTGGAGTCCTGGGTGGTCTTTGCCCAAGACCTCGGGATAAAAGAAACCCCCTTGACCCCTGACCTGCATCTGTATTCCAATCTGATTGAGACTAATCCTTACCTGCACATGCCTGTATTACATTGTATACAAGAGTTCATTGTATACAAGAGTGTGAAGTCCTGGGTGGTCTTTGCATTAGACCTTGGGATGAAAGAAACCCCCTTGACCCCTGACCTGCATCTGTATTCCAATCTGACCGAGACCAATCCTTACCTGCACATTTGCTTCCTAATGTCATTTTCACATGCCTGTATTGCACTGTATACAAGAGTGTGAAGTCCTGGGTGGTCTTTGCCCCAGACCTCAGGATGAAATAAACCCTCTGTGCTGCGAAACCTTGAATAGTCCAATTTGATGCCCCTGAAAACAAACCAAGTGGTTGAACATTAAATAAATATGTGGTACTGGTAGTCTATATAGCAACTTTCCTTCAGCCACAATTGCCAAAACAACAAATCCCACGTGGACATTTAAAGTATGCGGGACTGTAATTTGGAAAATTAACTGAAATACATCAGGCTTAATATGAGTATGGAATTGCTGGCCAGGAATGTGCAATTGTGCATGAGAATTCAAGAAGACCATTGTTCAAAATACTTTTCCTCCCTCAATAGGCATTAAATGTCACTCCAAAAACTATAAATAAAAAACAAAGCAAGTAGTTGACTTAATTGTGGATGATTTATTACTAGTGAAAAAACAATGGTCTAAAAGTGTAGCATTTGGACATGTTTATTAAAAAGTTTTAAAGGTCACCCACAAAAAGTAAAGCCAGAAAATGTAAGATTGTTATGATTTAAAGATCACCCAGAAGGAAAGGGGGTATATCAATGTTAATCTGATTGCGGAGTACCTTGATTGTTATTCTTATGACATCTTTACATAGTCACCATGTAAAGTCAAAAATTTCTCCCACTCTAGACTATGGTCACAATACATCGTACGAACAGTTACGAGCAGTGTTTAGTCTGTCTATAAGGACCACGCGCGGCGAGTGACTCCCTTGCTGCTTGCTTCGCTCGTTGCCAGTGATCCTTCTAGACAGACTAAACACTGCTCGTAACTGTTTGTACGACGTATTGCGACCATAAAAGGTCTTAAACTGACTGTCCGCAGACCGTCATTGCAGAGTTGCTAAAACAACAACAAAAAAAAAATCCATTTTGTAGTCTGATTAAAATTGACATTTTCAAGTCAGTCGTGCTTTAGTTACGTCCTAGTGACATCATTCATTGACCGATTTCCATGAATTTGTTATCAATGAAAATAGCGAACCCAACCTATGCTATGGTGCCAAATATTTATGCATGTCATCATAGATTTGCTGGGCACTGTAACTCTTAAATGCAGGGACTTTATCATGCCTTGAGTTTCCTTTTTCTCCATAAAGACTATGTGGTTAGCTGGGCAGGATACTACATTTTGTCATTTGAATGCGAGAAAGTCGTATCTGCAATGGCTGCCCTAAGCTGTATTTATTTTATGCTTTGTCACAAGAATGTGAAAAATCCCTCAAAATTTCCCTGTCTTAAGTTAGTGGTTCTTGAAATGGTTCTTCAGGTGACACCATCACCTGAAGAACCATATCACGAACCACTGACCCATGACTGCAGATTATAAAGTGTGCAATCCTAATTTATGACAAATGGCAACTATTGCAGATACGACTTTCTTGCACTCACATGACGATCTATCTTCACATGTAAAGAAACTAAATACAATTTGGAGACCAACATTGGACCATTATGTACGTAAGGATAAGTGACTACTCTGACAAAATTTCATTGATATACCCCCTTTCCTTCTGGGTGATCTTTAAAACTTTATGACACCCCTTGTACATTTATAATAAAACTTGTTTAGGAAAAATTAAGCACACACACAAAAAAAGCAAATTAGCTGAGATTTTGTCATCAAAAATCCTGACTAAAGAATCTCCTTATCTCCCAAGTGTTTTTAATAGTAAAACAATTAAAGGACTTTGACAAGTCAATGACTTGTTTTTAGTAATGGATTAAGATGATAAAGTCTTGAATCACCAGTTCAAAGTAAAATGCACAATCAAGGTACTCCACAATCAGATTAAATTCTGATGAAAACATGATTCAGAGTAAACAAGACTCATGGTTCAAACATTCTGGGTTGAATTGAAGACTTAGGGACGCACCATGGGGGGGGGGGCAGGAAGTTGGGTTCGGGGTTGATTTTTTTCTGCGTCCCGTTCGGGGGCGAATTTTTTTCTTAGAAATTACTGTTTTTTCCCCTATTCCATGTTCAGGGGTGCATTTTTTTCTTCATTCTTCTGCCTATGGAGGGGGAATTTTCTTTTCGAAAAACTTCCTGCTCCCCCCCTGGAAATCTAATGGTGCGCCCCTTAATGATGTCATTGCTTACCCTCGACCGTTAGGAATGTCATATTTATCCATATCAATATATGTACTACATAACTCTGGATCCAATGAACAGAATTTCAGTTCAGCTTGGTAATCTTGTGCTACAAAGCATGCCTAGAAAAAAGAAAAAGTTACAACTTTTTTACAAATAATGTCATATTATATCACATGCAAATAATGTTACTCGTTACATTTTCTTGGAGTCTTATTATGACTGTAAGATATTTTCTCCACTAAAAACTTTCAACTCACTTTTTAGACATAGAAATCACTGGCCATTTAAAGGGTGAAAAGTTGACTGAAAAAATAGACAGATAAGCGAGCAAATATCTCTGATTTTTACGTCTCTTATACAGGTATTTTAGCAGAACTTCATACCACAACAATATCAAATTTACTGAACTTGGATGTAAAATCTCTTTGTATTCGAGGTTGCTAGGAACATGGATTACAACTAACTAAACACTTGGGGTCTACCATAACAGATTTGACAAACAATTCAGAGAATTTTGGAGAAACATTGGCTAAAACTTAGAGAGGACACTGTTAAATATTTTTAACTTACTTACCTTTTCTTTGAGAAACCTGCTTATGTACATTTCCACATTTGAGAAGAATCTAGGAGAAAAAAGAAATTTATATTTAAATCATACTGAAAATAATTTTGCTGGTCATAATTTAATTTAGGTAGCCCATAATATATACCTTATGGGTCTTCTTTCCCCTTATGGCAACACTTCAATCATCAGCTTTACCAAGAAGTTTTGCGATATTTCCATGAAACTTGGAGTCTTGGACACATTAATAGTAAGCTAAGGGGTTTGTATTTGTATAACACAACTGAAATGGGTTTAATGTCATGTGGGGTCAAAGAGGATCAAAAATTGATTTTCCTCATTTATGGTTTTGCCAAAGATTTGAAGCATGAATTAGTGACTTTTGATCAGTCTTGATTTATTGTAATTTGGGTTAAACTTCAGTTAATACATTGTTTACATAATACCTTGGGTGTAAAATAACCACCCACCAAAATTACTTTGTTAAATGTTCTTCATGGGCAAAAAGGATAGATACAGCAATCCATGATATTATTATCTTGGTTACTTTTATACATTTTGCACAGCTAAAAATGAAAAAAAAAAATGTGTGTCATACCTGTGCCCTGTTTCTGTGAGAAGCCTTGTAAGATGTTCTGTGATCTGCCGGCCTCCATATGGTAACCTATACACGCCTTTCTCGACGATGTATCCATCTACGATAGGTACTACATCAACTCGCTCACCAATGTTTACTAGAAAAAAGTATAGGAGACCTCAAGTTAAAGTTCATCATTGGATCAAATGTATATGTATAACCCAAAGATGTAGGCAGAGAGACATTAAATAATTGTATGTATACATTGACCAATAAAAATACTTGACTGATTATATGACAAGTTTATCTTACAAGATATTTCGGCCAATCTTCACGTTACAATAAAGGCAAACATTTTAGCACATGTAGCTATTATACGAACATGTCACTGCTTCCCCTACTCATTACTCAAGTGCCATCCATCGTTAGATCCAATAGGGGTTGAGGATGAGGGGTTTCTAATGACTTGGACATCACTTGCTTTTATTTCATTATGTTAATGTAAAGAAGTTGTGAATATGAAAAAAAACTCTAAATATGTCTTCCACATGTCAGTGCCCCTGGAATGATTTTAAAAAACACAGCATATTTATAGTGTGCTATGCCTCTCTGATTTGCAATTCCACACAACCATAACACACTTTACAGGTATGCACTGATCACTTAGGCCCAAGTTACAAACTATATTCCATGCCAAGCATCATTTCAGGTTCTGCAGCAGCTCTTCAGGTGCTGAGCCTTAATCAGCCAACATTTAAACGATCACAGCCTGGATCAGCTCCCCGAGTTTCATACAGGTTTCGTCGAGATATATAGCAAGTGCACAATTAACTTTTGGCACCGCCGGTGTTCCAACTTGAGACCATGTGCACTGTAACTGAGCACCGTAACATTTTGAGCAAATGCCATTGATTCAAGCCTGGACATTATTACAGTGTGATATGTAGTAATGCAAAACTGACAGCTATTCCACTTACAACTTTCTATTATTCACAAGATCAATTCGTCATGTGAGTGCAAGGAAGTCGTATCTGCAATGGCTGCCCTAAGTTATACGACTTTCTTGTATTCACAAGATCAGTTGTCATTGTACCTGAATGAATGAAAATGAAAAGACCCAGGCATTCCAACATTTTTCCCCTGATTGTAGTCATGTTGCTGCTATGATGACCTGTCTTTTGCTAGAAATCAAGAACAACCAACGTACACCTTTTCCTTGTAGTGCAACAATTTTCTTATCAACTTTTAGCATGTGACACCAATTTTTCCTGTGGCTACCCACCGCAAAATTCATAGAATGCAAAAAGGCAATGCGCATAACTCAAAAGATAATGGATTCTGTTAAGAGGGAATATCACAACCACAAGTGCTGATAGATCTGCGCCTTTGGTCATTGGCTGTATGTGGCCTAGTGTAAGGCGAAGTGGTTCTGATGATTCCCTTGTTATGGCATAATGATAATGGCCAGCTCTTTGTATCCTTTGGCAAAGGTGCAATATAAATGCTGGGAATGTTATCATTATTCTAATGAACATATCAATCCACCTGTATGTCACTAAATAACTACTGATAATTGAATATACCTGCAAATAAGAAAACAAATATTTATTTGAAACCAAAACAAACTTACCAACAATTCCAGACGTCGCTTTGTATGAATATAATGCCATCAGCGCTTGCTCCTGGAGATATAAGCCTTCAACATTGAATCTGTCAAAGATCATCTCACAAAGTTTCTCCTGAATAAGATGAAATGGTGGAAAGAAAAATAATCAGTATGAATACTAAACAGCTTATATGTACATAGTATCCTGTTTTAAAACTGGTATGCTGGAGATAAGAATGGCCTTGCAGTATAAGCCCCCATTCCTTCGAGAGTTGGATTTTTGACCCACACGAGCCACAAATACAGTTAATCTTGACTGATTTCAAATATGTTGGGAAGGATACATGTGACGTAAATGTATAATAATCCATCGCCAATGTTACAATAGTGGTGCTTGGCTAAATTGCACTCAAATTTGAGAATTATTTCTGTGAGTACTCTAGGCCAGGTATAGTCAATCGCTGATCATAAGAAAATGCTTCAGTTATAAGTTACTTATCAAACAATTAAGACACAACAATCTTTTTTTCCTTGGACCAGGCATCTGGCATATATCTATCCTCCATGAAACTTTCAAAAACAATAAATGTGTCATCTCATAAATGTCATCACAACTTCTAAGTCTTCAATGATACTCAAATTGCCCTTATCATAGGCTAAGGAAGATTTTCAACATTGGGGGGCACACATTTGTGAAGCAATCAGAGCGCTTGCCCTAACGGCCTTCTACACTCTCAGAACCAATTTAGAGCCCATTCCAGGAGTAAAATTTGACAAAAAAAGGAACAGTAAATTTATTAGAAGAAACAATAAATGGCAAAATTAGTTTATGCCCTGTGAGTGTCGATGGAGGCTTCTCAAGGGTGTGTGTGCAAAAATGGAGAATTGCAAAGCCCCGGGGGAGGTCGAGGGGCGAAGTCCCCCCTCCCCAAAACAATAGGGTCTTACTGCATTTAATGCTTCTTTGTGGAGCTATATGAATATGTACGATGATATTATGGGGGCAAGTGAGCCAAGCAAATGGAATGCTCGCCCTTGATGGCTTCAAGGCTACAGGTTTGCTAAAGGGCTCCTGGTGGGGTCCAGGGTCGGGGGGGGGGGGGGGGGGTAAAGCCCCCAAAAGCTATAGGGTTTTACTGCATTTAATGTTTTTTTGGGGGTTATATGAATATGTACAATGATATTTTTGGGGTGAAAAATAGGCTTTGCCCCCACTACCCCCGGCCCCATTGCTAATATTGTTTTATCCAAACCTACTGACATACACATACATTGATATAGCTATGTAACTTACAGTTAATTTAGCACCTAAGCTGAAAGGCACAATAAGTAGCACTGTATAAGCTATTGGATCCACACAGAGTTCTGAAAATGCCGTGTCCATCAACCCTTCCATCACTTGCATACTAAGTTTAAACTGAAACAAAGAAAACAGATTAAAAGCCTTATTAGAATGACTGTAAATATTACGACGGGGTATCAAAAAGTTTTAAATTTTACCCAGAAGAAATGGCACCACGAACAAAATTTAATTATGAAATACTTTTGGCATCTTTGCATAGCCAATGTGCAAAGTTACACATTCTACCACTTTTAACTGACTGTCTGTAGGTCGTTATTGTAGGGCTCCTCTCTATTGACAAAATCTGATTTTAAATTTCAATGAAATCAACATTTTCAGGTCGGCCATGTTTTATTACGCCATTGTGACATCATTCATAGACCGATTTCCATAATTTTGGTATCAATGGATAGAGGAAACCCTACCCGTTACTATGGTATCAAACAACTAAACTTTGGTGGTGCCAATTAAGATTAACTGGGCCCTGTAACTCTTCAAACACAGCTTATGTTTTAAGTGGGTCGGTAGATGACATCAATCACCTCCATTATAAGTAAAACTACTTATGGGACAATTTCTGTACCATAGTGTATAAACACAGGTGATTATTCTGACAAAATTTCATTGATATAGCTCAATCCCTTCGTGGTAAAGTTTAAATTTTTGTTACCCTCGTATAGGTGCTAGAAAAAATGCCAGAGACCAGCGTTCCTGTTGAAGCCATATGGCATGCCATTGACACAGGAGCCAGGACAATTGGTGCAAAAAGTTTTGGAAAATGTGCAAGAAAGAAGTTTTTTCTTGTTAATTTCGACAATATTCAGCCTTAGCTAATCATTTTAGCGCAGCACCGATTCAAATTGAGTCACATCGATGCAAGCTCAAAAACCTTAACTGGAACACTGCCTATGTCACAAATGAATCTGGCATAAATTTCAGATTTTCTTGTATTAGTTGTCAAGTGACCAAAATATATACCTTGATAATAAATTATTGTACACAAAGTATACAACTTGCATCTATTTTGAACTATTTAAAAAAAAAATCCTCGTAATACCATAGGCTTGGTTTCCAAGCACTATGATGATAATATACCGAAAACAATTTGTCGTGAGTTACCAATTATTTTCCCTTTCAGCCACTTGAGACCAGAGTTTGCCCCAAGAAATATTTGCTAGCATTTCAAGGATTAAAATCAAGGATTTGTGGAATTAGAAGTCGTCTAGTCTCATGTGGGGCTGATCTTGTCATTGTGTTATTCTTGAGACAATGGTGATGGACAACTTTCACATGCCCCTAAATGCATGCGACCATAAATCTGGGTTCTTCTGTATAATCGACCATATTATTAAGTTGTGCGCAACCATGGGAAGTGCTCAAAACGTATGCTCAATCGTGCAGAAGTATACCCATATTCATTTACTTTCAGTACGCATTATGGGACATGCCAAAGTGGTCTATTGATGTTCTTTACTCTGTTGGTGCTTGCTATTGTAGAGACAGAAGAATCAATCATACTACTCACAATACTCTACTTTCCTAAAACACACATAATAAATGTCGGAAAAAGTATACTTTAGGTCCCATCAAAAACTATACCCGAACCCTAACCCTAACCCCCACCCCTAAATTAAACCTAACCCTAACACTAACCCTAACTCTAAATTCTGGATGTGACCTAGGATATCATTAGCCAACTAATGCAAATCAGTTAAATTATGTTATATGACGTAGACAGCTAAACATAACAAATCTGTCAAATTTCAATACTAAGTATATTTGGTGCAGCAAAATATTCTGAGCTCACCTAGCAGTAAAGTATTGAATTTAATCTTGAGATGACAAAAACGAACAAACTCAAATGACAAAATTAACAGGATTGTGAACAAAGCCAATAAGATTATTGGTTCGCCACAGCAGAGCTTTGAAGATGCCTACAGTGATATGTTGACTAAGAAATTGATTGATGTTATGGACGATTCTGCGTATCCTCTTCATGATCGCCTGTCAAGTCATCTGATTGCAAAATCAGGGCGTATGCGCGTACCTTCTGCTGTGACTAACCGATAACTTTATTCTTTTGTTCTCGGGCTATAAGAATCCATCTCAGTATCAAAGGAGAGGAATTGTCTCTGAATTGTAATTTGCTCTTTATATTTGCTAAGTTTGTTGTACACGTATACTATGCTATTTATTTCATGTGATATCATGTTATGCAATTTCCGATTATGGATTAATAAAGTATTATTTGAACTTTAACTTGAAGAATCCTTCATATGATACCTGTTTAATCTTGTTAAAGGAAGCCTGGCATTATTCCTTTCATCTATCTAAAAATATCATGCAAAAGCTATTCCAACTTGTTGGGATTTGAGAAAGGAAAGGAGAGCTTATAGCAATATTCTTAAAATGGTTGCTACATACACTATTACAGCCATATGCTGCTTAAATTTAAGTTGATATCATTAACAACTTCAAATGTCAATTTAAGTGCTTTAATATTGGCACTGAATTATCCCAGTCCAAGGTCTTTCTAAGGTTACATGTCATGAAATTGGCTCAGCATTCTTAGAAAATGGGCCAAAGTTGTTTTGAAATACTAAACGGCTTCCCATGCAGCAAATGACGGGAAATTTTGCCAGGATTATAGTACAGAAACTTAAAAAGTGATAATGTCAGATTCCTTTTATCCGTTTGCGGTACGGTTCATTTTGCACTGTAAGGGTATTTGGTCCGTATAATTTAAAACACATGATTGAATGGTATCAGGTTGAAGTTGAGATTCAATACCACTAATAGTACCCTTACAGTGCAAAACGCACCACAAACGCACAGCAAACGGATAAAAGTAATACATGATATCACAAATCCAAGACTTTCCGCTTAACCCTAACACTCCCAAAGGCTACGAAAGGTTACAAGAAAAAAATAAGTTAAACAACCAGAGTCAGAATATGTCATAGAGTGGAGTTTTATATGAGCACCAAATCGCTACCTAGCCAGCGCCCACAGCTTGGTATAGTTGGACAGGTGATTGGGATATGAGAGGTCCCAGGTTTGGGTTTTGACAGTTTAGAAAAAAGGCGGTTACGGTTAATGAGGGTCATGTGGGTGTTAAGAGACTTCAATACTAACCCTAATGCTCTCAAATGTTACAAAAGTTTACAAGTGAAAATAAGTAAAGTCACAATACGTCATAGATGGGAGTCTTATATGATCATCCACCACATAGCTTAATTATAGTGTGCCATGTGATTTAGACGCGAGACAAAGGGTGTTTTAAGTACTTCCCACCATTCAATTCAAACTGTTACTTCCACAGCTTATAAACAACCCACTGATAAACCAATAGCCATAGACTTTACATGTTAAACTGCTGATGGAAAACCTGCTATAGAAAATTCATTACTCAGTCGAAGTGTGAATGAAAAAGACCTTCAGAACGGGGATAATCACAGCTTGATGTCAATGTAAACAAATACCACTTCGACACATGTCTTCATTCCCAAAATACAGTTTGAAAAGGAGCAAATTCAAAATATTTGCCACACAAATGATAGTAGTAGTGGAGTGACCTTGGTCAACATTTATTGGGTTATTCATATGGTTGCTGTGTGTTATGGAAAGAGCTTTAATCATCCTTTGGATGCGAGAGGTCCCAGTTTACATTCCAGTAGAAACCACCAATTTTTGACCAGTATATTTCCGAGGAGATAGATTTCGAAGGAAAGGAGGTTAGTGTTTACATTATGAAATTGTTAACCAATATTGGTGATTTTTAAAAAAAATCACCAACAGGAAAAAAGAATATCAATTGGTGTTTCCTCAAAAACTAGTTTCATCTACTTTGTGAAAGATGATTATGTTGAAAACACAATCTTGGACAGTTACCCCTTGTTGACTCACATGACTCTGATATGAGTGGACTCATTAGAGGGTTTTTCAGGGAACTCATCAAAGTTTCTTTTTATTGACGGAACCAGGGGCGTAGCGAGGGTGTCTGACGCCCGGGGCAAGAAGTGAAATTGGTGCCCCCCCCCCCCCCGGTACACCCAAAAAAATTCCAACAGCTTTGAAAAACTCCTCTTTTTTGCAAACATTAAGAATTTCTGCTTTTATTTGCCAAAATATTTCTTTAAGCGCGCCAAAACAATTGTGTTTTTTGCAGTAATATTTGCTTATTTAAGCTAAAAAATACTGAATTTTAAGGGTGCGCAAGAAAAAAGGGAAAAAATTAGCTAGTTTCAGCAGTATGTCCCCTTTTGCATGAAATGTTGGTCCAATTATTTTTCATGTAGTGACGATTTAGCGCCCCCCCCCCCCTAGAGGTGGCGCCCGGGGCAACTTGCCCTCCCCTAGCTACGCCCCTGGACGGAACACAACTTACTTGCTCCATTTTGCTCGGATTTCTGAATGGAAAGTTCAGCTTTGCGTTATTCCTACAGTCCGGTGCCAATGCGTCAAATCCGTACGCACATTTGTCTCTTGATCTGCCTTGTGTAGCTGATACGCATGGGAAGAACACCTGAGGATAGGCAGTATCACATTCCGATAACACGCCCGCTCTGACTGAACATCCACCCATATCGATGATGACTACATGCTGGAAATAAGTAGAAAAAAATTGATAAATGAGAAGTTTTATCAATATAAATCATTGATAATAATAATCAGCATTTTGTACTCCACCTTTTACATATGGTGGGTCCTTATCATCATACCGTTATAGAATCACTAAAAACCATTTCACATTAAACTAGATTAATTAATTGCAACCACATAAGTATTTACGCAAATATCAACAATTCTTGTTGACTACCAGAACTATCTATCTGAGAAGGAGGTGTGCTGACCCCCTCATTTGTTTTACATTCCAGCATGACCTTGGCAGGGCTGTTTGAATATGCAGCTGGTTGGCTATCCTGGGCATAAATTTCTAGGAACATCAGCAAATTATATAACATTTTAAGTCCATTGGATTTGTCCTATTTGTTTAGATTTTGCAATGGTAATTTCCATGAAGACCAGTCCTTTAGTCTAGCTACAATTAAGTTTATTAATACATATGGGGGATCTTCAGGAACCAGGACAATGGTTTATGATAAATCATTTATCCTGTGACTTTTGATGTGTATAGTTAACAATAAATATTAAAACTCTCAAATATGATTCCATAATTTTTATTTCCCATCAAGAACCTTGTTCAAGTTTTTCTAGCAACAACAATAGTTAGTTATGATGACGCAAGAAAATGAACAGGTTGCCATGATTGTTCTCTTGTATTGCTAGTTTCTAGAAACACCTCACAACAAAGGAAACAAGGCTCCTGATATTAAAATTAATGATTTTCTGAGTGTGTACCGAATTAGATTGGATTCATATTTATTCATATTTGACAATTTCTATAACTATCATTGACTTTTTGAACAATCTTAAAAATCAATTTCAAAATGTTTAGTTTAATGTTTTTTGTTTTGACAAATTGTTAGGCCCGGTCCAGACTCCACTATCATATAGAATAATTTGCTTAGAATATTCTATGCTGACGACAAAATGACGTAGTTCATCGAATAAAACACACAGTTTAATTCGATGACCTACATCATTTTGTCGTCAGCATAGAATATGGACCGGCCTTTAGTACTAGCTGTATAATTGGTAAATTTTATTCTGAAGCAACAAAATTGTGCAGAAAACAAAATTCTGATATATGGGTTGAAAATCATATATGCAGCAGCAGCAGCACCACAGTGAAATGATCTGTGTAGGCAACTGACTACATAGTCTATTCATTTTTATTACAAAATCCCAGTGTAAAATCAGGATATCACTTGTTAAACTTTCCTACAACCTACACAACAGGTCATCATAAACATGTTGGATCCACAAAACCCACCATTTGACATGCAACATTTCTAGCTAATTAGATTGTAGAAATCAAACCACAACATTTAATGATACAACTGATATAGATACACAGATGTGACTTGTTGAAAGTTAAACCAAGCAGGTGATTGAACTGTCCTGAAACGATGTTTTATGCTACATCTGTTGCATATCAACTTGCACCATGCAAAGATAAATTTCAACAAGGTTGTTGAATTCTGCTCTTTCTCTAAACTGTAAATCTTATGACTGAAAAGTGACCCATTTCTGTCAGCTCTTTCCCTGTGAAATTATAAATTTGTTAAATTCTGTTTTTTCTCTGATCTAAGAATAAAGTTTCACATTATGTGAGATCTTCAGGCACCTGGATCTGGATCAGATAATTTACAAACCTCCAATTTTGGACTCAAACATGAAGGGGGACTTTCCTAAGATATAATAATTGAATTTGTAAAGTTCTACCTGAATTCAAACCATTCTCACAAAAATAAGTGATCCATATTTCATAAAAGAGTAAGATTCCATAGGTATGCTCACAAATGAACTCTAATATGACAAGAATAGATAAAATTCACAATAGAACTCAAATAGATCCTAGTGTAAGTCAATTGTGTAACTACGCTGGTACCCTCGATGTGGGGGCTTCACAATATTGTTCAGACTGCCCATCATCGCAGGTAATGGCTGATCATAATTTGTCAAAATTTTGACCAGTAGATCTAGAATTAAACAACTTGCCAGCTTACTCGCCCTATCTAACGTACACGGCAATCGTTCGTGAGTGGTAGGTTTTGTTGAAGAGGTTGACAAAATGGTGATGTTTACACGCACGACCTCTGCATGACGCACCGTGTTTAACTACGCGTTACAAGAAATTCACGCAATCAGCAATGCGTCACGTGTGTAAGTGTTTAACGCTGAAAACAAATGTCTTCAGGATACGGGCCAATGAAGTGCTTAGATTGATTAGCGGTTACCGGAATCTCATTTTGGATAAGACGTTGGAGCCAAGCGTATTTTGTTATTCTGACTGCATATTGCATAGCATGGACATTGGCGTCATTGGTCATGGGCTCAAATTAGAGTTACCAGTGTCGTATTGCCATTGGTATATCCTGATACAATGAAATGGTTAACACTATTTTGTTTTCTAATCTGCATCTGTGAGATCTGATTGGAGCAATATTGAAGACAAAATAATTAAGTGATTGTTTCACCCCTTTAAGTAACCCCAAGCTATGATCTGTGTTACTAGACATCCTTTGCATCATTGTCTAGCCAAACCAATCTTACATCCTGGCATCAATGGCATCCAAATTGGTATTAGGTGTCCGACGGAAATGTACATCTCTTCTTATCCATACAATCATAGAAATTGTGTGTAGTCTATTAGTATTATCTGTTTCCTGGTTTGATTTAAAGCAAATATATTGTGACCATAAGTGTAATACTAAGTAAACTTTGTAGCCTCAATCCACCAGTGAGTCTGCAATTTTTCATTTATGCTCAGTAGCTCAGTGCAGAACATGTCATTGTGACAAGTTGTTAGGACTTGGAGGATTCAGATTAGTAATTTGTACCCATGAGAACTACCTGGTAATTGGTGTTAAATGAATTTCTATTATTCATCCAACCAATCATAGCTATTGTTATGAAAATTTGGCTAAGGTAAAATTTTATATATTGTTATTGCTATTGGCTACACGAGTGAATACTTCTTGTTCTAACCAAATCAGAATTGTTGTTACATACCATTATTTTTGTATTTGTTGCAACAATTTTCATGTCATACAACAATGTTTGGTGTCAAAAGATTTGTCAAATTACTATTCTGGAAGGTCATAATAATGTAATGTATTTAATTCAATTGGACATCTCTTAATACCAAAGTAGTGAGGTACTGTAATTATTAAAGCTGTCAAACTAAATCTATACCAGAGACGTCACTCTAATGGCATATGGTGGGCAAACCTGCGCCCACCTGGGCTAAGGTGGTACCTAAGGTGGGCGCAGATAGCACCCACAGGGTGGCCCTTAACACCAACACTTTTTGCCACAAGTAGGGGAAAGGGGCACTGCACATTTTAATGTGCATTTCTGCATTGAAAAAACACATGAGATTACAAGGGCTTTGCCCCCTGGACACAACAGGTCCAATCCATGCTGTGATGCCTCATGCACATAAATTACTTGCATTTAGTGGAACCGGTTTTCTTCTCTTGTTAATCAATGGTATCAAATCATCCCTGGCCCATGGGCACCCTCAAAAAGAAAGTTATGCCACTTTATCTGCACTTTGTTTGACAGAATGACCGATCATATATTACTAATATACAAAGTTATTTTCTAGTTTGGTTTTGATGAAATTATGCATTATGAATTTACAAGGAAAAATGACATACCTTTCCAAGGATGCCATTTTAAAGTATGTCAAATAGGTCAATGAATGTTGTAATTTTTGTTTTCGGTTTTAAAACAGACCATGCACAGACATGACAAGCATTGACTAACGCTTGCTTATCAACTGTGTATGAATCACAAATGAGTGTACTCAAACTCTTGTAAAAACAAAAGAAGCAAAAATACAAAGGCACAGAAAAGGGCCAAATTCTTAATTGGCATCCTCGATTGATGCCAACAGTGATGGTCTAGTTTTGCCTGAAGAGATAACAAATTTCGGAAGTTTTAAGCCTACAAAGTATAAAAGTCAACCATTACACATATGCTATGATATGCATCACATTAACATTAAGGACATGTCAGATGAAAGTTTATGTTGCAAGATCAGCCCAGACAGCAAAGTTTAGTTGGCCTCAACGTTGGGTAAATGTTAGTTGATTACGTTAGGCCAACATTGACAAAATGACATCAGCCCCATGTCCATTGCGCCAATGTCGGTTCGATGTATTGGAGTGATGTTGGAACAACGTCGGCATTAAAGTTAACGAAGGAAATGAGATTCATAATATCTAGTAATTGCAAATAATTTGACGATGCTTTACCATTGGGTTTCTCCTACTTGGTGAAGAAGTTGAATCTCCTCCACAATGATAGGAGGACACACAAAAGCATGTCTTGCTTTGCTGCGTGTAAGACGGGCATTCTGCACGAAAGCAATTAAAGTATGCTCAAATACTATATTTCATTTCATTTTATTTGGTATTTATTAAAAGCACATCGTGACCCAGAGGTCAAATTACATGCAAATTTACAATAGAACTATATAAAAACAGGTAATATTATACAGAATACACTTAAAAGACATGTGAAGTAAATACAGATATTCAAAAATAGAAATTTTAAAACATTCAAACTTTTAAAAATATAAACTGAGGCAAATTAACGAAGGGTGATCAATATTGCACTTGGTAAAAACACACATTTTGAGCCAGAGGAAAATCAACCTGTATATTGCACTGTAGCTGTAAAAAGGGAAAGGATCATTTATTTAACAATTCAATAAAAAATGGAACTGGACTGTTCTGAAAACGCTTGGTTTTAGTACGCAGTTTAGACAGTTTGTGCGAGTTGCGTAACCTGCGACCATGACTCTCAAACCTTGTAGGAGGGATAAGGCATTTAGTCCGATCATTTTTAGGCAGCCCTTCAGCGAACCTGCGGCAATGCTCAACCCTCCTATCACGGAGAGAGTCAAGATCACAAGTCGCCAGTGCATCATGATAAGAATTGTAGTCACCACCCAACATAATCCTACAAGCTCTCTTCTGAATTGACTCAATGTGAGATGCCTCCTTAACAGAAATACTCGAATGCCAGGTTGGAACAGCATACTCAAGAATCGGTCTGACATAACCACTGTATAAAAATTAAAAAGTACACCCATAAAAGGGTTAAATTTTGCAGTTACTTTAACAGTGTACTGTATATTGAAACTTCATACTTTTCTTGATTTCATTTAGGGGGAGCAGGGGGCAGACAGTTTTTCTGCATATTAATGCATGAAAGATGGCAAACTCCAGCATATAATTACCTTTGAAACTGGTGTAATCATAGCTGTCTTTGGGCAGTACAGCAAGCCCGTCTCCGCTGATAACACCGCTCTCCAGTCCTCAAATTCCATTTTACTGTTACATCTTAGAAGTAGAACACGACCTCTCTTACATGTAAATGAAAAAGCAAGCAAAATAAACATATTAAATGTGTAACTAATAATCAATCAATCAATCAATCAGAAACGTTTCTGAAGTGCATAAACAAAACAAAACAAAACAAAAACATGTACTAAGGCATTTTAATGCCTTTAAATTTGCCTTTAAAAAAACAGGCAAATATAAACCATAAATATGAAATACAAGGGTCATTCATGCATTGAAAGCAACTTTGAAAAGATATAGCATTTCAAATGTTTTTGATAGTTTCAACAGTTTTGCATTCTGATATGATCGGTCAGTTTGTTCCATTGGTGTATAACATGAGAATGATTTGTCTGCGAACTAGATAGGTTCTCAGCTTTAACAGTTTCAAACATCTTGTTTTCTGTTATTTGTATAAAGGTATGGTTCTTACCAAAACCTTGGCGGCAATGTCAATATGCTGGTATTATATGTTTGAGCTGCATTAATTGGATTTTTTATTCCTGGCCTGTGTGGTTGCAGAAAACATGTTTTGACTCAAGGTTTGTTTACATAAAAACCAGCTGACAATCGATGTCTGATAATCAGAAAATTGCTGCAAAGGCGAAACAATGGTATGACATCATTGATCACTTGCAGTGCCCTGCTGGTCAACGGTTGGTCGATGACATTCCAAACAGGTTTTATCTTCCAAGTTAAATTCTTGTTTACAAAGTATTGTGACCATGCCTTAACCCATTTAGCTTAATGTTTAATTCATAAAGGCCAAATGATGTAAACATGAATTGGGTGTACATCAAAGCTTCAACTACCAAAAAAAAAAAAGATACAAATTTATCTATAAAAATGAATAGCAATCATGTTTGGCCCAATTTGTGGGAGTTACCAGTGGTGATGTTATTTGTAAGACAAACAAGGGCTCATTATTGGGCGAAATTCATTTTGATTTTAATATTCAAATTTCTCTTACCATATCTGTAACTTCTAGAACTTTATTGCTTATTTCAGTGACCCGACCTCCGATTAAATGAATGTAGCCCAGTGACTTTTTGGCTTTGTGATCCTGAAAAGACAGAAAAATATATAAAATGGTTATAAATGTAACATCAAAGTGTCATGATTAATTAAAAGGACAAAAACATAAACATGGTTTTGCAATATTATGAATGGCAAGAACATAATTACATAAATGGAAATCAAATTATAGTTTGACAAAACCAGTGAATTATATAATTATACACTCATATTTCCGATGATGAATAGGATGAAATATTGTCAGATTGTAGAACAGATACTTAATAAAGGAATTACATGGCAACATAAATTACTCCATGGAAACAGCAACTTTTAACACTAAATTTAACAGTCAAGCACTTTTGTTGAAAAAATGCTGTTGCTCACACTTAAACTCTAAATTATCATTTGTAATTCCATAATATGTATCTCGACCAGAAGCATGTGAAATTTGAATAGGATGGGATGATTCAAACTATTATTATTAAAGAGTATTACTGTGAGTGAAATCCATAGCCAAGGATCTATAGACTCTACTCTTACGTATACATATGTGATGGCTCACCCCGAAAGGGGGGACATTGCAGATTACATCGACCTTCACAACCTTGAAAGTCTATACAGGCCCCTGACACTTTAACCCCATATATATTTCATATAGCTCATTTGATTACTATATTTCTCATAGTCGCTGGTTAATGTTTCTTCCCTGATCACATGATCAGTGGCCCTAATTAATGAGGACACACAAAGAATAATCCTGCTCAAATATCAATAAATCCTGACATACCAAAAGAAATCGTCCTTGTGTGTATTACGCTTAATCCGGTACAACGTGTGCATCATTCTCCATCGTGTGTCCTCGTTTTTATCCACATCAAAGTGGGACGAAGGCTAATCGGGGCCATGTTTTAACTCAGTGTCATCTCTGTTAAGGTGAAAACATAGTCTGCCTCCAAACAAAATTTTCGCTACCAATCATTTGGTCGTGACGTCACCAAATATTTGCCATCGAATTTAAAGTATGAACCGGTAACAAACATTTGGTGCAATGTATTTGGCAATTCAATACATGTGCAATTTAGCACGAAATTTCCTTTGGTCTCAACTCGGTGTTGAAGTTATTTTATTTGGCGTCACTTGTCATTTTGACGTCACGACCAAATGTATGGTAGCGGAAATTTTGTTTGGAAGCCGACTATGTTTTCACCCTTACTATGTGGTCAATGCTCATGTCGGAGACTGCATGAACGTGTTAATTTACCCTTAAACAAATGAAATTCAGAAACAATATATGGAGCAGAAGTTCCCAGGTTCATTTGCCAGTGAACAATTTTAAATGTAAATTACTGTAGATTGAGCAATACTCTATACATAATTCTTGCAAAAGGAAATTATAAGAACTAATTATAACAGGGATATGACAACTCCAGTTGTTCACAAATGGACAAAATAGAGCACCTGACACCAAGTTTCTTTCAATCTTTCTAGACAGCACTTGCTTTTAATAATAAAATAACTAGGTAATAGTGTGATTTTTGAAAACAGTTCACCTGATAACACGATGAAGGGTTCCAAAGTTAATCTAGCCCCCCTTGACCAAAAGTCTGGCTATGTCACTGCAAAGGGAAATTATAAGAACTAATTATAACAGAGATATGACAACTTCAGTTGTTCATAAATGGACAAAATAGAGCACCTGACAGTAAGTTTCTTTCAATCTTTCTCAACAGCACTTGTTCTGAATAATAAAATAACTAGGTAATAGTGTGATTTTTTAAAACAGTTCACCTGATTACACGATGAAGGGTCCCAAAGTTAATCTAGCCACTGAGTCATGCAATGACATGGGGATAAAATTTTAAGAGTGTTGGATTTTTTTTTGTGTCATCCTTATATGGTTGCCTGCATGAGACTTAATGGAGACTGCCTAAGGCTCATACTTTATTATGTATATAAAATGCTCCTACCAATTTAACAAATGCAGATACCCCATACATGATCAGAAACCATCTTCAATTAAAGAATGCTAAAAAACCAAACTAAATCCAACGATAGACTGAAACTAATTTTGCAGTTAAAACTATTTGAATAAAACACTACCCTTTCAAATGTGTTACAAATACAGATACACTCTTGTACCCTTGTATTGACTCGGCATAGAGCCAATCAAAACCATATCAAACACCGTTTTCTTGAAGTACTACTTTAACATTGCTCAGGTGGCCCCGACTTGACTTGCAAAATGGTGAGGCTGGTAAAAATTGAAATTTTGTTTTTAAAAATACATTTTTATACTAACCATATACGTCATAGCTGGAGAATTTTTAAATTGTGTTAAAGGTTACAGGAAAAGAAAATATAAATAGCTTCATATACATTCGTTATAACAAAACTAAGTGGAAAACACAAATGTAAACTTTTAACAAAGCACAAATAGTCAACAATACTCAAAAAAACCTTTCAAATATAGCGACTTTTTAAACGATCTATCTGAACTGCTCGACTATGATGCTTACATACCTCGATAGCTTTGTCTCGATGACGTCGCGTCATGCTTTGTATCTTCTGGTGTTTTGATATTGTACATTGTACAGGCAAAAAGTACAAAGCGACAACTTGTATGAAGCAAGGTCGGATGACGTAGGTAAGTGTATAGAGATTTTCGAGATCCACGGATAATAAACAATACATATAATAGTTTACTGGGTGTGTATTCCAGGGTCTTATGAAACTCTTCATACACTAACATGCATCATCTGACCTTGCTCACTCAGCCAGTGCAACAAGATTGTTTTTTCAAGGTCGTCAAATACAGGTTTGTGAGGCGGTATATTTGAAAGCATTTATGAGCATCATTTACTATTTGTACATAATTTGAATTGTATGTTATTGTTTTTCACTCAGTTTTGTGGAGCACTGTGGCGCAGTGTTTAGAGCATTGGACTCATAATCGAGAGGTTGTGGGTTCAAGCCCCGGCCTGGTCACTGCAGTGTTGAGTCCTTGAGCAAGATTCTTTGTCCACATTGTTCCTCCCCATCCAGGTGACAGAAATGGGTACCAGTGTGTAAAAAGTACTGGGAAGGTAAATCAGACTCGTTTGTGCGGGAGGAGTGGCGTACCTCCCACAGACATACACACAGAAGTGGAGTGTGGCCTAAACACTAAGGAAATGGAGATGGGCACCACGGCCGTTAGCAAACAAGCTTCGGTTTCGACTTTACCTTGCCTTGTTATAACAAATTTATAAAAACTACTTGATTTTTTCTTTTCATGTAACCTTTAAAACACAATGGTTTATTGTACTGTTGAAAAAATCTAATTAATTGCAGTTTGACGTTACTGAAGTGAGAAATCGACTGATCAGTACGGAAAGTATTGCATAACATGAGATAGTTCCACATCTTTACAAAAGTGCATGCGGAGTTGATGGCCAAATATTGTACAATGCTATAGGTTGCATGGCACTTAAGCTGGCTTGGATAAATAAGATGGCAAGGTCGTTAAAAAGCTTGCATGTCTATGTTTTGAATTACCAGTGTTTTCTATAATGCAAGAGGGACTAAAAGGCTAAGATCGTAAAAAAAAACCTGGCAGATACAAAATGGTTTATAGCAGGGGGCTTCAGCCCAAAGCTACCACTGCAGCATGCTAGGGTGTACAGACTTAGTAGCATATCAGACATCAAAACTATCCTGACAGTCTTTAAAAATCAAAATGATTGAGTTTTGAAGAGACATTTTGAGGTGATCAAAATGAGACATTCAAAATAAAAGTTCCTAGATATCACCAAGAAATCCAAACTATTTTTAATGCCAATCCAGTAAATGACAGAAATTAACAGAAGACATGTCAGCATCAAGCTCTTCAAACAAACATGAAAATTTGAACAAAGTATAAAATTACAGAAGGAAATTTCTACCGGTCCATGCGATATGTTATCATGAAAGAAGAGTCATGAGTGCTTGTGGTAGATTTATCATTATTTTCCCCTCTCCTCAAGTGAATGTTGACTGAAGCACAATTTGAAATGGTGTGTTGTTAGAGGAATCCACGATATATGAATGTTAAAGTTCACCTAAATTGGTGCATGAAATTTCTATAAATGCTTCTACACTTGACAAATCTGATTAAACTTGATCACAACAAACAGGTATGCATATCAAAAGTCATTTTTATATGTGATCCAAACATGGCCGACAAATCTCTACCACATCCAGGACTTGACATTGGTTATCCACAAAGATCAACCACATGGATTAATAGTGAATGCCCGGGGGGGGGGGGTTCTTAGTACAAAAGTGATAACAGGGATGTGCCGCAAACTTGGGTAGCAAAATCAGGCTGTCTGGTATTTCAATGGGTCCTTTTTCTTTGCAAAATGTGGTATTTTGATGGCAAAATGTGGTATTTTGATGGGTCTGTTTTCCAAAATTTTCTAAAATTGGCGCAAATTTTGGATTTTTTTTTAAATTTCAAACAAAAATCAGGAAATTTTCGCCAAATTAGCGTTAATTTTCGGGGAAAATTTCATTTTTTGTATAAACTTGACTCAAAATTTTGGGAATTTGGTATATGGATGGGTCCCTTTTTCTTAAATATTGGTATATACATGGGTGGTACTTCAAATTTCCCAGCGGCACACCCCTACCAAAACCAAAATTGAGTACCCCCCGGAGTGAATGTGTCGAGGCTTGTGTAAGACATGGTGACGTCAATTATGATATGAATCTTAAGTGACATTCTTCTTGATGGTTTGTGAAAAGAAAACAGGTCAATTGACTTTGATATGATGATATATACAGTGTGTCACTTCTATGAACTTTTCAAATGTCAGGGGTTATTAGTTAGAGGAGTTTTTTACATCTAGAATTTGCCATTGTGGCATCAGGAGTAGCACTTTTATGAGAAATGGTTAACCAAAAATTCTGTACAATTTCTTTTAGATGATGGGGGATGGGCCAGCGGCTCATCCTGATAGATACATACTGATAGGTTGATAGATATTGAATATGTCTATTTCATAAGATTCTATAACCAGGGAGTATAAAAGATAGGGAAGGGACACAAATACAATACTGTAAATAAAATGGTGTTGAACAAACTAATTTTTCAAAAAGAATTATGTTTATTTCTGAATTTTAAATGTTTTTGCACTATTCAGTTAACATTTCACCTACAAGTTAGTGTTTCTAAAGACTTTAAAAAAGGAAAATCATGGGAAATCACTTTAATTTGGATACATTTTTGAGCCCACCATGATCAAGTACAACTTAAACATGGAATTAATCAATCCCTACTTGAAAGTTACCCTGCTTTCATAGGTATTCATGAAAAAATTAAATCATTGCACAGATGCAATTTCTGGCCAAAGCTAGTTCAAACTCACATTTTTTTATAATAACAAAATTAATCAAGTACTGGCAGTATTACATGATTCAGTCCGTTCAATTTTGTACATAAGCCAAGTAGACCATAATTATGAATTCCTTACATAATTCTGGTAGACTTTCACATTCCTAATCAAGAACTTCGTGACTATACTCTATAAACCTTGAAGCATAAGTAAGCAATCAGGCTCTGTTACTAGATCTATAGCATATATTCCTTTAATTCTACCGGGGGAATTCTACTACATTGTGAACTGGGTTTTTTTATTTTGTAAGAGACTAGCAATGATTCATTAGATTTATCAAGACGAAATCACTGCATGTTAATATATTTTGTGCAAGAATCTTTCATAATTTTGGTGTTATTTTTGACTAATTTTGTTTCTTAATTCTTCATGGGAAAAACCGTGAACATGAGTTCATTTGAATATTCAGCATGATTGGGAACATTGTTATGATTCAAAAAATAAGGACTAATTTATTCCCCCATATTATATTGGTTTATGTATGTTGACCAGTTGCCTACTTTATATGTCAAGGTTTATAGAGTTGGTAACAGGTGAAGACACAGTAAAATAGTAAATGAATCCACAATAAATCTGTATGACCTGCCACTTCATTTCATTTACCAGAGCTAGCACAGATTGTCATGTGAGTGCAATAAAGTCATATCTGCAATGGCTGCCCTAAGTTAAATTTATTTTACACCTTGTAACAAGAATGTGACAAATCCCTCAAAATATTCCTGTCTTATGTCAGTGGTTCTTGAAATGGTTCTTCAGGTGACAGTGTCACCTGGAGAACCATTTCAAGAACCACTTACCCAAGACTGGAGGTCATGCAGTGTGCAATCTAAATTTATGACGTAAGGCAGCTATTGCTGATACGACTTTATTGCACTTACATGACGAGATACGGTCTTAGTGACTGAAGCATATCCTTCCCTTCATTAAGTCCAATTTTAATGACTGCAATTAACAGGTTCTTTGTCTTGCCTTAACTTTGGCATTACTTAATCTACTTAATATCATAACCACCTACACATACCTGGATATCACTTAAATACCTTATATTAATTAATTAATTGATTTAGAAAAATAGAGATTGTTTCACCGACTATTCCCATTAATAGATCTTAACAAGTTGTGTCCTTCAAGCGGAGTTTGACACCCACTTTGTAAGCATGCTTCCTCAGGAAAACATTGTTTTAAATTAAGCATGGTATAATGAGTCTGTGAAATGGGAGTTTTTAGCTACGTCATCATCATAATAATCAGCAATTGAATATCTAGAAAGGAAACTTGCTACGTAAAAGTGGATATCACTTTATAGCGGGAATATTTTTGCAGGGTTAATTTTTCACGATTTTACCACGGCTTGACATTTCAGTGGGTTTTAAATTCACGTTTTAAGTTTAAATACATTGGACTCAATATCAAAATAACATTTTCACATTTGTGATTAGCTGTATGACCGCAAAAAGTTTGAAAATTAAACCCCCACAAAAATGTCCTGTTATACAGTATACACGGGCACACATGTCTTGCACAACACATGGCCATGTTATGAAAAATTCTACATTGACTGGGCATGGTTATCTAAGTTTTGTCATAGTTTAACTTCCATTTTTCATTGAAAAACATATTCATGTCCATTATACAATGTTTTTAGGTAACATTAATTTAATTTGAATAACCGTTGACTCTGGTACGATGATCATAAATTACATCATAATGTGTAACGCAGAGCAACTTACAGGCACATGCATAAAATGTGTGCCAAATATCTTTGAAGCAAATGTATCTTTCGAATTAATTTCTTCGTGGAGCAAGAGTCTCAACACGCGGCTTACACAGATTTTTTGTTCATTATTTACTGATCTCTCTGCACTTATATACAGCCACAATTTAATAAGAAAGAATTAACAATTGCCATTATCTGGCTCTTTAATTGACTATTTTCTACTGTTATTGTCCATACCTGCCCATTTTGTCATGACCTAATTCATTGTATTTTGAGAACCCTAAAAAAGTTTACTTTAGGGTCAAATCAAAAACTTTACCTAAACCCTAAAACAAACCCTAATAAATCTTTATTTTAATAACAACCCTAAATTGACACTAACCCTAAACTAACCTCAAACTATGACCCTATCGTGTTGATTTTTGCACATTAAGTTTTATGCATAGATTTCATGAAAACAGTCCTCCAACAAAACTTCCAACAAAATCTAGTCTAAAACTAAAAGAATACAGTCTTATGACATTTTCTCACAACCAGGATAGTCAGTATTTACAGTTTGACAAAGGAACGTGGTATGTATATTGCATATTGTTGATGATGCATACATTAAAATTCAGGTTTTTAGGTACTGTGTCTGGTTTAATTCCACAGAATTTGCCAATTTTCCCTTGATTGACATTTATAGGTAAGATAATCAACATAAATCTATATGAAATGATAATATCATTAAATGCCCCTGAGTGACATTGAAATAAACGTTCATGTTACTTAGCACGTCTGTACCAGACAGTTAAGGAAATCACACCAAACCTGTCAGCTTGCTGTCAATATTTTTTTTTCTCATTTCTTGGCACCAGGTTTAAGAAATCAGGTTTAAAACACCTCCCATGCTCTCCACTATAAGTAATAATTTGTGACCTGCTCCCACGAAACCCAGACAAAGTCGGGAAAATTCATTTGTCTGATTTGCCCATATTAAAAATGCTGAAATTGCAAGCTTTAAAATGATGTATCACTTATCAACATTGCTCAACCTTTTGCCACTGAAAAATCAATCTTTCCCTTGAAAATTCTTATGTTTTCTACTGATTTGTGGCATATTCACTGGGCTGTAATTCCATAAGTGCTCTGGCGACTTTGTCCGGGTTTTGTTGGAGCAAGTCACATTTAGTAGTGCCTTAGTATTTACTTTGTACGGGTTTCCATTATGAATGCTATCATATAATACCATCTTGATACACCCAAACTGACCAACACTCTGTAGGATCTAACAGGATAATCTTCCAATGATATTATCTTCATGTTAGAGACTCCTACATATCAGCCCTAAAAATCACCTAATGCCCTAATGCCTTAAAATCTGGCACCTTATTTTATTAAAGGCTTGTATTTGCATGCTTTCCTGCATGAACTAGGATCAAAATACCCTTTTGTATTTTAACACAACACCCCATATAAAATAATAATAATAATTCCGGCATTTAAATTGCGCCTTTTCCAGTGGATACAAAGCGCTGGCCATTATTAGAACCATTTCACCTTAAACTAGGCCATTTGCGGCCAATGACCGAAGGCGCAGACCTATCAGCACTTAGGTTGTGATATTCCCCCCTAAACAGCTCCCCAATGCGCTCGGGTCGACGAGGCAAGTGTGATAAAGTGATTTGCCCAGGTTCACAACACGTTGGCACTAGCGGGGCTCGAACTCACAACCTTCCGTTTATGAGTCCTGCACTGTTCCGCTAGGCCACACCCTATCAAAAAGATCTAAGCTGAGGTTTACAACTCCTAGTTACAACATTTGATGTTTATGATGACATTGAACAACAATGTAGATATCTAATGACAATCTCGGAGCACAATGTTGGCAAATAACAAACATAAAACATCAAATCAACTAGGACAGGCAAACACTGGATTTTATAATAAACAAGTTCATAGCAGGATGTCAGGTGGTATGTTCATTCAAAAATAAATATAAAATCCAACGATAACATATCTGTCATTTCAATATCCAACTTGGCCTATACTTGATCTTAGATTTTATAACCAAATTCTTCAATTTGATGAATCTTGACATATAAAGCAGCCCACTTCTTATGATTCATTCCCTAGTGAAGGTTAAGATTAGCAGCATGATTCAAAGCAAGCTCAATACTGTATGGCGGCCATGTTTACAGACCTGTTGTACGTCAGAACTGTATATTCAATATGGCTGACTTCTTGACATACATGACAGACAATTTGAAGTTTTTGAGTAATTTTCCTAGAATTAAACTCCAGTTTCCTCTTACATCTATAACAAAACTTCCTGATTTTACCTAATAGAAATGATCTTCACTGTTTTTTAAGCTATCCTTGAAATTAAAGTAAACAATGTTTCTTTTCTTATGAGGGATGTTCAATAAGATCATGGCCTAACAGTGTTAGTATACTTTTTCACTTACAACATTCAAGGACTTTTCCCAAGAAGAATTCAAGGACTTTCCCCCTTATCAGTGGCGACCGGCGGAATATGTGTCAACAATTAAAACAAATTTGTTTTCACTCATTTTTGGATAAAAATAACTGCATGGTAAATTCTTTTACATTAATTTTTAACATTTCTGACATTCAAAAATTCCAGGACTTTCAAGGACTTTTTTGATAAAGTCAGCTTTTCAAGGACTTTCAAGGCCTGGAAATTGCAAAATAAAATTCAAGGACTTTCAAGGACCAGTACTAACCCTGCCTAAAATAGAAGATGAGCTATGCAGTTTTTATCAATATGTTATGTAGTTCAACCCAATTAATGAATATATGGAAAGTTTCAAGTAATTACCTGTTTTCATTTTTATTTGACAGAATGTTAAAACTTGTCTGTTAAGAGGTTTCAAAATTTAGAATTTAGCAGTAAAATCAATAAAAAACAACCCATGTGATACCAAGTTCTCCCATATCCATCTCCCCTTGACATAGTTGAAATATGTGAGCCCAGAATATGTAGCTTAATTATTTTCATGCTGCTTGGATAGGTAATTGACACCTTTTCTTTTTGAATTCTTTGGGTTTAGTACCTAGGCGAAGTCAAGGTAAAAAAATCAAATCTCAGAAACCTCAGACTTCCAAATTTTTTAAAAAAGCAGATACTTACTTGAGACTTTCCAAATATCCATTACTACTCCTAACCCAAATCCTAAACCCTACCCCCACAATTTTGGATGGGACCTTACTTGGTCCAAAACTACAAAGCAAAACAACAAAAGTGTAACCCACCAAAAGAAACAAAGAATGCTATTGATACAAAAATGTTTTAAATTACAAATCAGTTGAAATGTTGATATTTTGACAAATACTTAGTTTGTAACTGCAATGAAATCAAAATCTTTTGTCACAATCTTGGCAACCTATTCACTCTGATGATCATTTGTTAGATATCTGTGTTGAAACTGCAGATCAAATCATAGATATAAGAACACATTTGGACATGATTTACTGTCTCGACAAATGTCTGCTTACTATGGCTATGTCCCCAATGTAATATAAACTTGTGTTGATGTACAAAATGGTTCCATCTGCAACATCATACAATGATAGGATGTACTTGTCGAAACATTTTTGCTTCTTATTTGTTCTTATCTCATCTCAACTAGTCTTGATAAAAATGATTATTATCCCACATTATACTAGCCTATTGATACTGATGATTTGCCAAGAATGGAGAAGGGTGCTTCTGCATGCTATTATTGAAATTCTATAATTTTGCTGAAATTTCACCAAAAACTCATTAGAAAATTTACAAAGCTTGTCTAACACATGGAATTGCCTTGAATCTTATCTTTGAACAATCATGAAACCAGGGGAAAAGTTACATTTCACCCAATCATTATGACGTTGTTCGCAAATGAATAGTAATCACAGTGGGACTATGACTATTTTTCACCAAGTAATTAATAGGAAACTTTTACCTAGTTTCGTGTAAACATGTGACACTTGCACCCTAGCAACCCTAGTGTATACAATAACGGTGACTAAAGTCTGTCATGAGTCTTGAAACTATATAACCTTAACTCAAAGTACACAATTTGGACGCTGTATAAAGCAACCTTTGACAATGATGTTTTACATGTAGTTTGGTCATGGGGCGGATCCAGGAATTTTCAAAAGAGGAGGCGCAATTTTGACAGCGCCTCGGCGCCCACTCAAAATCAGGTGTTGCTCTGAAAAAATAAGGTGTTGAAGGGTGTAGAACTGTTCCAATATACCTAAAAATCATGTATTTGCTCGATACAACTATTAATTTTTAAGGAATAAAATCATTAAAAAGTGGTTGTTTCTTGGCCCTCCACCAAAATAAGAGGGGGCGCGCGCCGGCTACGTCCCCCCTCTAAATCCGCCACTGAACAATATGGTGTATTATCTATTAAATTAAATTTACAGGAAAAAACAGTGTTGCCTGAACATTGAAATCACGGTCAACCATAGAATAACATACACTATATGAATGACTTGCCTTTGAAGAATTAAGTGTGGTACATGTAGCAAGTGACTAGGTAAAACAACTGATGCTGTATGTACCCTCAGCATGTATGATAAATAAATAAATATGCCATTTATAGAGGATAGCCTCATCAGTGTCTAGCACTGCTTTTCATGAGGGTCCTCTGTTAGATAGTCACATTTATTTACCAGTTTTAGATGCGGGAGGAAAACCGGAGCGCCTGGAGGAAACTTACAAAATCAATTTTGGACTGGCAACCAATTGCACATACAGTGCGAAGACCGGGAATCAAACCCGAGAACAGACCTGGGCTCATTGGTGCAAGGCGAGGGAATTACCTCTGCGCTACCTGCTTCCCCAAGTCTCTGCAAAGTGAAAGTCCAGTCTTGACAGACAGAATATATATGGAATGAGCAATATACATACCTTGCATACAAAGACCTAGCTGCTTTTCCTAAAACATTGTCCTACATGTTTTACTGATGATATAAAGTATTGCATCATCTGGAATCAAAATTCATTCTTATGGTGCATTTAGAGTTTGTCGATGTGCATCATATAACATGTGTATGAGTTTAAGGTGTCTGGTCCATGATAGATCTGCCCGAACTTTTCTAGTAAAAATCGGCATGAATGATATTTTATCGATGAAGAACCAATTTTAAAATAAAAATTGGGGGGTCAATGGACTCGTTTTTGCATGCGAGTTGGTTTAAAAACAACATTTTTAAATTAGTACAGGGTTCTATGGGAAATGTGGCAAAAGTGACATTATTTAGTGTTGATTCAAAAATTCCACTCTAAATTTTTTGTCAATTTTTTCACAAAAGTTGCGCACAAGTATGTTCTTTCAAATAAAAAAAATAAAAATTGGGGGTCACCGAACTAATTTTCCAGAAAATTATTAAAATATGGCAATTTTTAGCTTTAAAACACTACTCAGAGTATGCGCACGCGTATTGAGGCACTTACCAACTCGGAAACTAGCGAGTACTGGTACGCATGGACGGCACTAGGCCCAGACACCTTAAGATCATATAGATGTCTCTTTGATAATATCAAGTGAACTAACTCTGAAAGCACCATAACAATACAATATTTGAATACACCATACCTCATAGTAAAAGAGGTTCCCTTGTTTCGCTCTGAAGTATCTCTTCTTCCATTTTTTGATAAGTGAGGCCCTCCGCCTTCCCATTGGTAGTTTTTCCATATATCCTTCCATGCTGATGTCCCCTGTGCGATTCCCTCGAGGACAGTCCCCAATGATTGAGTTTGTATTGTCCACATTCTTCTGTGTGTTTGTGTAGAGTTCACGTAAAATGGGTAACTGTCGATTAAATATGATCAGAGTTATTCAACTACTGTGATTTTATTGGATAGAATGTAAGGCCAAAAAAAAAAAAAACTCTGTCTCAGCTTACTTAAGGGGTGAAAGCACCTCACTCTATTTTGTACCATAACTTTTGAACAAAGTGCTTAAAGTAATAAAAGTATACATTTCCAGAAAGGAATTTTCACAAGGAATATGATGGTGATGTTGATTTTTGACCAAAAATCACATTTTTTGAGAAAATCATGAAAAACACATTTTTTGGCCATTTGGGTTTCCAACCAAGCTAAAAATAACATTTTTTGAAAAAATGACCTAGGAATGGGTATTTTAATTTAAAACACCCACTCGCATGTTGCGTCTTTTTTACTTTTTTTGATTTGGGCCAATTTTTTGATTTTCATGCCAAATAAGGTCAAAAAATGGCCAAAAATGGAAAGTGATTTTTTTCCAAAAATGCAACAATTAGTGAGGTGCTTTCACCCCTAAGGTCAAAACCCTAAGCGCTATGCGTTTTTTTTTTTTTTTTTTAGTAAAAAAGGGCTACGCGGTTGCGGAAATACCCCTAATTATTATTTTTTTATTGCATTTTTCGGCCACTATTTATTTTTTCGCGGCCCCTTCGCGGCCCTTTTTAAAACTTTTTTTCCAGTAGTAGGAAAAAAAGGATGAAAAAAACTGAAAATCTCTCGAAAACCTAAAAAAAATAAAGAAATACGCTAATTCTTGATTTTTAAAAGCTATGCACGCGGGAAGCTGAGACAGACTATTTTTTTTTCTTTGGCCTAATTATACAGAGCGCAAAACAAAAAATGAGGTTAAAAAGATTAATATACAGAACATACTAAACCTGCAGAAGTCAACCCCTGTTAAAGAATTTATAATTTTAGCAAAAATGTTTTAGAAAAGGTTTTACAAATCTTGCGTAATCTAAACAATGGGTACTTTTAAGGGGCATGAATATATACTGTTAAACAAGAAATATTGCGGAAAGAAAATTTTGCGAATTTCAGAATCTGGGGTTTTGGGCGGCATTTTAATTTCACTAATTGCATCAGCATGCCATTGAAATCATTGTACATTATTAATATTAGCGGCAAATTAATTTTGCGATTTTGGGTTATTAGCGAAATTAAATTGCTAGCAATTTTTTCTTGTTTTACAGTACTCATAATTCAAACAACATGTTTTCTTAACAGGACTTCTTTAATTTGAATTTTAAACAAAATCTTCATAATTTTATACAAACTCTAGATAAGATCTTACACATTTCATATGTCAGAAAGTAAAATGATTGAAAGTGTAAACCACATTTAGCTAAATTTCTTTCTGAGAAAACCCAAAGGAAGTTAAGCAGACATATAGGACAATTCTTGGATGTCCCCCAAAGGAGCCACAAGCTAATAGGAAAAACAAGTATCAAGGAAATAATATCAAACCAACAATACTAAACTTCTGTGATAACCCGAGTGAGTTGTTGTTATTTACCCCACTGTTTTTTACACAAGTGGATTGAGTAATAAGGCCGTATAAAAAACCAACAATACTAAACTTCTGTGATAACCGGAGTGAGTTGTTGCTATTTACCCCATTGTTCTTTACAGAAGTGGATTGAGTAATAATATATTTTTTCTTACCAATGCACAATGAAATTTCATGGAAGAATCCCTGATTTGGGCATAATTGTATTCTATTTCAGTATATTAAGTTGAAATATTGATAAATAGCGATAAATTATACCTAACTTGCAAGCGAGACAGCAGAATTCAGTCTGGATGTTCTAAAATGGACAAGTCTAGTATTTTTTTTCAATATGTCATCCTAAAAAGACTTATTGCATAAATCTGTGTTAGGGGAAAGTGTGAATACAATTTTACTTTATATACTGCATATAAGTTTCAGCTAAGCTAATATTGAATGTAAAATGGATCAAATTTGATATTTGAGACACGATCAAGGGGAATGAGTCTGATGTCGTAAATATTGATTTTGAGTTACAGGCCAATACGCCGGGACAGTTGTGACGTCATAATTTATGCACATCACCCAACACGTGCGTTTTGGACCCAAACAAACGGTGTGGCCATTTTTGCCACACGTTAAGTCTATGGGGAAAAAAGTCTGACTCCGATTTTATACCATAACTTTCGTCTAAAACAAAAATAAGGGAAAACATGCCGGCCTATTATGCTGAAGGTTGTGATTACAAGCCAGGACGGGGGCCCCCGGCGTTATTTTTGTCTTCCAACCGAGAAAAATCAGTCTGAATTGTATGTTTACGTGTGCATGATCATTTGTTTGGGTCCAAAACGCACGTGTTGGGTGATTTACATAAATTATGACGTCACTAATGTCCCGGCGTATTCAGGAAGAAATTCTTTTGTTTTTATTGTTTTCAAAGTTTGAAAAATTGCTGTATCTCTAGGACTAAATGACCAATGATGGTGAGATCCGACTCAAAATGGTTCAATTTTAATGCACAAGTACATTATCCCCACCAATGAGTAAGAACACAACCAACGAACACTTATTTTTCTTCCGAACCGTCTCTGTAGTGACAGAATGCAAAATGACCCGCTCTAAAAATGCCGGGAACGATTTCCCCAAACAGAGACTGCCGATTATTATAACAGCTCATTGAAGCATAGCAAACACAGATGACCCTATAAAACCCCAAGGACACAGAATAAGGGGCTCATTGGTGATAAATTGGTTCCAAATGTCAATAAACCGAATTGTAATAAAAATTCCAAATTGAAAATTCCCTACATGTATGTGACTCATTTCCCTTGATCGTGTTGCATTTACAATGATTTTAAGTAAATTTTATTATCTCAAGAACTGTAAAATTATCACATCAAAATCAAATGTCATAATTTCCTTTATACATGGGACAGCAATTTATACTGTGTAAATTAAGGTAAACCAAAACCAAATGTTGTATCTCTTGGATATTTTGTTGTTGTTTCCTCATAACAAATAAATGTTAACTTACCTTGATAGTTGCACTTTCCTCAAAAAGTACAAAATAAGGGAGCAAACCATTGAAAGTAACAGTTATATACTTTACTTTACTTAGTTAAAGCAAGGCATATTCTGGAGTTATCACTTCAGTTTTTCATCGCATTTCCTTTTTGATAAACGCAACATCCTCACAGGTATGACTCCCCATTAAACACAAAGCAGTACTCTGGAGATCACTTGGAACACCCCGGGGGGGGGGGGGGGGAAGACACTTACCTAGAAAGGTGATACAGGTGTGCAGCCCTCAAGACCTTCTTTTCACGCCTTGTCTGCCGCTCCCTAGACCCCCATTTCAAGCACAACCTTTAGTTCGCAAGCCTTATTTTCAAAACTTATTTTCAGTTCCCTAGGCTCATTTTTCAAAATTTAGTTCCCAAGACCCCCATTTCAAGCAAAATTTAAAAAAATGTAAGCTTCCAGTGCCTAAATTTTGCCCCCAAAAAACTAGTTCTGAAGGGTCATTTTTGGTCCCTTCAGTTCTCTAGACCCCATTTTCAGAATCAATCTTCCGTTCCCTAGACTAGGGTTTCAGATACCGGGCTGCACACCCCTACCAAAACTAAAGAGGGGGTTCCCCCCCCTCCCCGGGTCCTGTCTCTGCTACCTCTTCTTCTCCTGATATTTTGACTTATTGTTTGCCTTAAGGCCAAAAAAAAAAATTTGTTTGATTGGCGTAACATAGAAAAAAAAATAGGGTAGGTAGGTCGGATTTTTTTTTTTTTTTTAAATATTTTTTTATTTTCCAAGTCTATGTTTCACATACAAGAACACAAAATATATGGCACATATACAAAAACATCTTCACTTTTTCTGTAACACATCTTTTATTTGTCATTTTGAATGTCCTGCAAGCCATATCTTGGGCTCCCATGAATCGATTCCCATCAAATTTGGGATTTGAAGGTTTTTTACCATGCTCAAAAAAATAAAAATATCTAGGGTCGGTGGTAAAATTAGGGTAGGTCGGGTTACGCCAATCAAACAATTTATTTTTTTAGGCCTAATTGCACATGCTAACCTATCAGATTTTAGCTTGAAAGTTTGTTTTAAAATCTTAAAATAACAAACCAAAAAATGGTCAACTTGTTGCAACATTGTGATCAATTGATGTCAAATATTGTCACAAAGAATAAAAAAGGTTCCAACAACTTATGCATTTGAGCTCTTTGATTTTGTATATTTTTTGTTTTTGATCTTAAATCAATATTTCTGACATTTGATTCATTTTGCTTGACCCAATTTGACTTACTGGATCCCATTTCCTGACGGCATCTCTCTCCTGTATTCTGACTATTTCACTAGTATCATCCACACCAAATATCAAAGGTCCATCATATTTATATATAACATCGTCCACTGGTTTGGTGATAATATCTTCCTCTTTTATGGACAACGTTTTCCTTTGTTCTTCAATAATATCCTGTTCTGAATTTTCTTCCACTACAACACCCCCGTCATCAGGAGGAAATTCATATATAGCTCCATCCTCTTTCACAGACTTGTTTTTCTTGTTACTTTTCACACGCATCTGCACATGATGCACTTGCGCTTCATGATTGACAGTGTTCTCATAATTGGACACCGTCATATAATTGCTATCGTATTTTTCATGATGGGATTCAGTTTGACTAGGTTGTCTTTGAGGCACCCTTAATACTTCCTCATATTCCTGATCTTGTGTAATGATAGGTCCGTGTAAAGAAGCCGTTAATGGCCCGTGCATTGGACCATTCATGGCCGCCTGGTGTTCAAAACGCTGCCTAAGAGCATCCACTTGAAGTGGCGTCTCATAGCAACCATCGTCTTCAAATTCAGCAGGTGTAGGTTCCGGCAGCATATTTTGTTCCGACATGTTATACGGATACGGAGTTCCATTACTATTACTCATATTATCCACAGAATTATTCACCATCATATTTCCATTAACTTGCGGCATCATTCCATCAACGATCATATTGCCATCGCTAAATCGTGATCTACGCATGTTAGTTTCATCATCGTCACTATCGAGTAAACATTCCTTACTCTTTTGTATTTTATCTTGCATAGCCTGAACTTGTTCTCCCAGACTTGCGACAAAGTCCATACAAGCACTCAGATCTAGTGCCATTTCAGGTCCCTTATTACTAGGTCCATTTGGAACAGGTCCATTTGTTGAAGCACGTTCCTCGCAAATTGAAGCCAAATCACCGCCAGTACTACATCGACTGGCTCGATTCTCAAATTTTTGAATGACTGAATTCACTGTATTTTCCAAGTTATCTGAGAAGTCCGAATCTGCATTTTCTGATCCATTATCTTCGGAACTCAAGTCTGAGCTGATAGACGAGCCGGAGTCAGATTTCTTTTCTGCTTCCCACTCCACAGCCATGAGCTGAAACATAAAGAGAAAGATCATGATATTACTACATAAAACAACTAAGTTTGACGGAATTGAATAAAGCTAATATGGATCCTACACAATTTTTGATAAGACTTCCATGGAGAAGATAACTGTAAGGGTGAAAACATAGTCGGCTAGCTAGTTCCAAACAACATTTTTGCTACCAAACATTTGGTTGTGACATCACCAAATAATTGCCATCGAATTTAAACAATGACATGGTAACAAACATTTGGTCCAATGTATATGGCAATTCAATAACATGTGCAATCTAGCGCAAGTTTTATTTGGTCTCAACTCGGTGTTGAAGTTATTTTATTTGGAGTCACTCGTCATTTTGACGACCAAATGTTTGGTAAAGAAAATTTTGTTTGGAGGCTGACTATGTTTTCAGCCTTTAAGAATGATTTGCACTGGCACTGCAAACAGCCACAAATGAATCCACATTCATAAGGATACATATTTAATAAATTTTGCAATTTCCTCACTTGCTTATGTTAATTAAAGCATTTTGATTTTTGGCAAGCTCCAAAAATATGATGTACATATGTGATGGCTCACCCCAAAAGGGGGGACTTTGCATATGATATCAATTTTGATTTTATCATTTCATCTTTAACAAAATTTTCTAAGCTTTAATATGACACCTTACTTGTTGAAATTGATCAAGGCGATCAAATTTTATAACAGAAAATCTGCTCGAAATGTTTATTATTTTCTTTATTTTTTGCTGCCTATTTTCGTCAGTTTCTCGAAATGTGTTCTGTCGCAAAGTCCTCCTTTTCGGGGTGAGTCATCACATATGTGCCAGTACATTGGTGGTGCAATTTATGTACAAATTCAGACTTTTATCAACAAGCTGTTTTGGAAAACCAATGAACCTAACTAGCTATTTGCTTTCCTGATATTTTTTATTGACAAACCATTGTTATCTGAAAAAGAAATTCAAATTAGGAAAAATCTACATTATGAATATTACTGGATTACACATACAATTGTAAAAATCAAAAACCCTGGCACTTTACCCAAACATTATGCAGATGTTTACAGACTGAACAAGTTTAGTGGCTGCATCCAACTTCAGTTTTGATCTTTGATGAAAGACTGACTGAAGATTGCGTAACTAATTGATACTAATTGAAAAGTGCAACTCAATGTATCTTTATTACCTTAAGCACATGGAACATTATGCAATTTTGATGTAACATCATATGTGACCCGTCATATCGAAAGGTATCTTAAGGTCGGCATAGTAAATTACGAGATTAACTGTAACACTGAATTTAAAAAAACCCAAAACCACATCCATTTGAGAATGATTTGCATTGGCACCGCAAACAGCCACAAATGAATCCACATTCGTAAGGATAGACATTCAATAAATTCTGCAATTTCCTCACTTGCTTATGTTAATTCAAGCATTTTGATTTTTGGCAAGCTCAAAAAATACGATGTACATAATGTGCCAGTACATTGGTGGTGCAATTTATGTGCAAATTCAGACTTTTAGAAACATACTCTTTTGGAAAACCAATGAACATAACTCTTTGCTTTCCTAATATTTTTTATTGACAAAACTTAATTATCTGAAAAAAAAAAGAAATTACAATTAGGAAAAACTACATTATGAATAACCTGCTACTGCTTCGGTACTTCGCAACACTCCAAAATTTTGGAGTCAAACGCGAAGCTCTCTGGTCCTAGAGAGAAATGATTTACTTTTGAAGGTATAGTCAACATGACCGGGAAAGTTCTAGAGAGAAATGATATACTTTTGAAGGTATAGTCAACATATTACTGGATTACACATATAATTGTAAAAATCAAAAACCCTGGCACTTTACCCAAACATTATGCAGATGTTTACAGACTGAACAAGTTTATAGTGGCTGCATCCAACTTCAGTTTTGATCTTTGATGAAAGACTGACTGAAGATTGCGTAATTAATTGATAATAATTGAAAAGTGCAACTGTATCCGTATTACCTATAGCACATGGAACATTATGCAATTTTGATGTTACATCATACACTGCCGCTCTAAAGTATTTCAGCACAAAACCTTTATTCAGCCATATCTCAAAATGATTTTCATCATTTTTTGACAAAGTCTATATTGTGTAATTATCAAAGTAAAATATGGCATGTAATGTATATTACTACTTTCGCTGGAAAAATGAAAAATTCGAGTTTATATATATTTCTGCACATTCATTTTAAAACTTACAACCTGAAAATATTCTATCCTGTTACAAGGTAAGAAAGAGGTTATGAAAAATTGATTAGTTACATAGTAATGAGATTTGTACTTGAGGTGTATTTGTATATGGTCCATGAAATCAGCCATTTTTATAGCAATGGAAGATCAAATATTAAAAGAAACATCAATTTATTCATATTGAATAGATAAGTTACCTGTACTAGTATGAATCTTTGATGATTCTAGGTCGCTTAATATAAAATATGAGGTTTTTGGACATTTTTAATTGTGCGGAAATACTTTAGAGCGGGTGTGTATTGACACACATAAAATAAAGTACATTATTTTATAATGCTGTATTGCAACAGATTTTGTGAAAATGATGCCGTAACCATCTTACATAATATTACACATGGACTTCCAACCAAACTAAATATCAAAATAGAATAATAAACATGTGGTATTTTATGAAACTTACTTGGCTTATTAAATATTACCGGTACTCAATTTCCTCCACTGTGTACACACAATTTTTGTGGATGTCTAAACATGCCAGAAGTATTGTACACTAAGGATATGTGTACACAACAACAACATTTCAAGCTTAATTTTTGTATATAATATTTAAAATTTACCCACAAACATGTTTATGATATAAATTACAAAATAAATTAATTCATTCTCAAAAAAAAGTTTTGAAAGTTTATACCCCTGTATATCCCAACATGAATGGACACGACGTGACACATTTTACGGACATTTTGAGTTCATTTGGCACAGTTTTGAAAGCCCACCTTTTAGTCTCCAAGCAGGAAATGACGGATCCAAATCCATGGTACATACATCCAACGTGATTCAATATCGCCGACTATAAAACGAGATTACAATCTCAAATTTTGTGCCAAAAAACAAATCTTTTCTACGTTATGAGTTTGTTCTCCATGTAGACCAACCACAACGTCTGGTGTACATGTTTGCCTTGGCTGCGAGGTAGAGTTTAGGCTAATTGTAATTTCCTTACACGTAAACATCTTTTCATAGACAACTTGACTTACATGGGAAAACACCTGCGGTAGGCTGTCAGTTTGGTGATTGACCAAATGGGTTCCGTTGAAAATAAAAATTCAGATTTAGGCCACCAAAATATCCGCAAATTATCATAAAACAAAAAAATATGTACACTTTTAAAGACATACGTTTTCTCTTATACATGGGACTAAAGCTGATTGAATATAGTTTGGTGACCATAAAATATTTGAACTATATACTAATTTGAGCATGTATTGTCATATTTTATGAGCCAACTGACCAGATTAAGTTTAAATCCCGACGTATATTTTTATCAAAGAAAGTTCCTGTAGGATGTAAGTTTAGTAATTCGTCCCAAAATGTCTTTCAGCAATGCAGCTCTGAACTAATTGACAAATATAATCCAAATTTCAAAAGAATTTCTTAACAAATTTATGTAACTAGCATACATAAACAATTGTGTACGTACCAGCATGTATGACTGAAACAGGAAAAATTGTTTGAATACAAAATGTGTAGTAGATGATATTCACTGACTGTGATTCGTGGGTGTTTTTAAGTAAAATACAACACATTTTACTTAAAGCAATACTATAAAGTGTTAAAAATGAAGCGCCCCCTTGTCACCCATGACTTTTGATTTTTTGGGTTTATTGTGTTTGTGTTTGGTAGATATGAATACCCTCCAAATGATTTGGCTCAAAGATTCTTACTTTTTCTGTTATGGCCATTTGTTGAATTAAATTCGGGATTCCGAATTTATTTACACATGTATTAGTATAGGAAAGCATGTACGTGCTTTTTATCCATTTTTGGTGGCAAAACAATATTTTAAAGAAAATACTCTTGAAAACGCTTTTAGATAGCCACATTCCTCCATTTTATGTTGTTTTTACTATAAAACCCTCTTTGATCAAAATCTTATAGTATTGCTTTAATAGGCCTACATCTTGGTACAGAATGACCCATACTCTAAGGGGCTTTAGCCTACTGATATTTGTGGTAGATACCCCTAAGGGACTTATAATTAGCCTACTGATATTTGTGGTAGAGTAGGGCCTATACTCTACCAACCACAAATACTGAGATACGTATCAATCCATTTCTGAAGATGTGAGAGGAAAAACCTTGTAGATTATGCCACGCCTCTATACTATGATCAACACTAAATAGGCAGGAATTATGAGGCTTTTCATCATCCACTAGTAAACATAATCCCACATACACGCGCGTCATTGATGTTGATGCGCGAGTCACACGTTCTAGACGCGCTGCGTCTCGTGCAATTGTGCTGTGTTCAGGTACACACGCGTTTATCAGTATTAATTCACGATGTGAAGAGGCCAGCCTATTAGGTGTTGATCAAAGTATAGATACATACCTCCATTTGTTAAGACATCGGGGTAACTTGACAGCATCATACCCGTCTTCCAGAGCTTTTTGTAACAACATGGTCAAGCTAATGGCTATATGAATATTTGTTTACATGGGCTAGAATCGATGGAAATGAAGACAGTTTGTGATCACCAATGCCTAGCAAAACAATGATGGTAACATACAATGTATCGTCTCAGCATAGAAGTGTCTATTGCCATATGATATTATCATGTGAAGCTTTGTTGAAACTAACAGAAAATGTCATACAACAACTTGTTATTAATTACATTTGAAAAAATGATAAATGTTACGATCAAACCTAACATTAAGGGTTTGAATTTCATTTCAGTTTTGTTTTAAGTGCCTTTTGGTTTTGCATTTTGCTTTCTAAACTCGTCTTGTTTCATGATTAGCCAGCTTCATGATTTTTGTAATGCAACGACTTTGGAATGCCCGGTTTTGGATATATATAGTCAGTCTATGCTATATTGACCTACTAAACAAATACTAGCAGATGTCATACCGATCTAAAGTAAGATCAAATCAAATATTTCTTATTGTGTTAAGAATATTAATATTCTTTTACTTACATTTCATATATGACCTTTATATGTATATCAGAAATCATATAGCTTCAGTCTGAACACTTCAAAACAACGACTGAATTAATCTGTGGTCCATTTGACATTTCACTTCAATGCCATGTAAGGTTGGTTTATAAAACTCCAGGCAACTTTGCTGTAATGAATGTCCAATATGTGGCTAGCTTCGGTCAATACTTGACCTGAATAAAGCACCAGGAAGTTGTTCATTTTTACCTAACTACCAGTATCACAACTATGGACAACAAATGATAAGAACTTGGTTACTTATGAAATGCATGGACAAGTGGTATAAGAGATATGGAGAGTTAAAGACCCCTAATTTGAATCGCTACATCTATACCTGAAAATATTGCCACATAAGTCTAACTACCAGTTACAGACAGAGTTTTATGCCAGAGGGATTTTGGACAAATTTGAAATACACATCTTTTGCAGCAAGATTATAAAACATATCCTCTGTGCAAAACTATTTAAGTTCATTTTATCAAGTCAGCTAACAAAAAACTCTTTGTAACACTTAAAACAAACTAGCTAAGTCCTTATCTAAATAGGGTACCATTTTTTGTTTTTATTGTAAATTAAAGTGAGAGAATCCAAATGAAATATAAAACTAAAAGGAATTGCCTACGTAATGTTACAATTAAGCTCTTGGACAATGTTGCTTAAATACCTAATTGATTACTCACAACATCTAGGGTCTAAGCTCACCACTAAATTCTGACACATATTTTACTTACCATACTTCTACTTCTTCTAAAACAAAATAGCTAATATACTAGGACACATTTTAATTATTATACTTCTAAGGAACTAGCTAAATACTTCTAAGGAACTAGCTAAATAGATCTTGCAACAATACAGACCGTTACAATGCTACCTATATCCTATTGAAGTGGGATGGTATTCTTTCCATATTAAAATAATAATGATACATCATCCATAATAAGATATGGTTGTGTTTTATAATCTCGCTTTCTAAAAGATGTTTTGGTTCCAGGAATATCACAACTTGGGAGAACTGTCTTCTAATTAAAATCACATGTGGCACAGGTTATGCATACTTGTAACTGCCTGGCCTGGCTATATAACTTTTAGTGATTAGGTCAACTTGGACTGTTACTTTGATTTTGTCATTACTTCCTGTGTCTGAGGCACATTCAGTTTTGCATATAAGCATAAAAAAGAGTATTGAAACATAATATATCAATGTGCAAAATCAGTAAACTTTTTATTTTCATATAATAAGCAACATATGATCATATCCTCTTCTTTGACACCATACCAAAATACCATCTTTATTTTGAAGCCTGAAAGACCTTATATCGTACTTGTCCTTCAAGGAGATCATAAGGAGAAATTAACTCTGAAATTTAACGTGAGTAAAGCCCTCATATAGGAAATGCACTATGAATGAAGCTTAAAATAGAATTGGATTGATTATATCATGTGTACCTAGGCTATAACCGTTTTATTCTGGGAATTCAAAGAAAGAGTTAGATAATGGTTTTGTTTCTGCGATATAGGGAATTTCATTATCAATTTCAGCAGTTTTTGGGAGGGGAGATGCCACACTGCTGATACCCCCAAGTTTAATGGCTGAATGAAGCTAGATCCACATAGATATGCACTGTTGATCCAGTAGCCTTCTGTGATTCAGCCTTCTCCCGACTGTTAACACACGATTATTAAAAATACACACTCAACTGTGCATTCAGTTTTTTATATACAACAAGCCACATCTACCATGACTGACCATACCCGCTACAGTATTAATAGCCTGCTGGATTCAGCCTTTCTCACAAACTAAATAAGACAAGATCATTAAAAGTATGAATACCCAAATTCGATCCAAATGCTGGAATATCAATAGTGCCAATTCTGATATCTCTCCTCTATATTTCGAAAGATCCTAAAATTGAAAGGTTTTATTTTCTGATGTAAGTGATGAAATTGATGCAACATAGAAATGATTGGAATGATCAAGTGTTTAGAATTTCAGTGTTGGACACATAACACCGGCCTACTAAAGACTTTGTGCCAAACTATGACTATAAATAAATTACAAAAAATACCAGTGCATAGCAATGACCAGACAAATGGATATATATATCACCTTGACATGATTGCCTGTTTTAGTTTTTACTTGGTATTAGAATAAGATTTTTGTGATTCATCAATTTTAAAAATAAAATTAATAGAAGAGGCCCTCATTTTGTTAGCATCTTGGTTCAAACTCAAAGTCAGATACCTCCCTCCAAGAAATAAGGATGTTTAAGGAGGCAGAGTCTCCTTTTGAAATATTAAACATATTTATACCTTCAAGATACTGATTTACAGCCATTTCTGAACATAACTTTAATTTTCAACTAGCAAAATCATTAAAAAATGGTGATAACTTGGCATCCATTTAAAATTAGGCCTTGCTCAGTAAAACTAAAGGGACACCAACTGACCAAGTGCCTTCCTTTAAATCTTCCTGCCGTATGTTATAAATCTTTGTCTGACAATACTACAGGTGTCATATGATACACCTGAATAGAAATTAACTACTTTATAATTAATATGCGTCATAATTTAAACCTAAAGTAATTAACATCATAATTATTAAATTAACATGAATATCCTCTTCCCTAGAATAGACAGCAGGTCTCAAGTTCAACCCAACAAGCTGTCAAAGTCCCGGAGGGGGGCTACTTAGTACAAAAGGGGTTATGGGGACGTGTCGCAATTCGGGTAGCAAAATCAGGCTTTCTGGTATTCCAATCGGTCCTTTTTCTTCGCAAAATGTGGTATTTTGACGGGCGTTCTTTTCAAAAAGTTTGGAAATTTGCGCTAAATGCCGCAATTTCTTCTCAAAATGTTAGAAAATTTTGCCAAAATAGAGCAAATTTGGACAGAAAAAATGAAATTTTTGATTAAATTTGGCTCAAAATTTCGGAAGATTTGGTATACGGATGGTTCAATTTTTCTTAAAAAATTGGTATTTGGATAGGTGGCTTACCAAATTTCCCAGAGGCACGTCCCTACCCAAACCAAATTTGAGTCCCCCCCCTCCCCCCCGGGTCAAAGTGTGCTGATATTCTTTATTTAGGTATTCAAACACACCACAGAGTTGTTCATTGCGAATCAACAACGATGCATTCATGTGTCTGTGTATTTTTATCGCGCAAGGGTGGCTTTAGCCACCCCGAGCATGATAAAAATATGCCAAAGCATCAGATGCACAGTTGTTGATTCACAATGAAAAACTCTCTGGCGTGTTTGAATACCTTTCAACAACAAAAATCCTCCTGAAAACGTATGAATTAAATTCTAAATGGTTTCAATAAAATTAACAGATAGGCCTACTCATCTTCATAAAAATATTTAGCATAACCTGAAGCAAAATACTAGTTTATGAATGTTTGCTGCTTTGATGTTTTGAATTGTTCCCAAGCACCGTGTTTTTGCACGTACTATAAGTGTCCGACACGCGATGAGCAGTGCGCCGATTTATGTGTACTGCAAAAACGCACTTCCGTAAACGTTGTGCCATTTCTGACGCGCTAATTTGAATATCAACTGTGGATTCATCACAAATCAACAACAGTAGGCTTCTGTATAAGGAGAATACAATGAGTTGTTGAATTTGCCATACACAATTCAATCTACAAATGTATAACATTATGTGTATGTTCAGATTAATCCTATGAAGTGGAAGGGTAAACTTGATCTAAAACAAGCAGAGCAGATCTTTTGGGTATACTATCCTTAGCTTGGTGTAACTATTCTTTGTAAAGGCCTGAACATACTGCCTGACATTTAAAAATTCTGTTTCATGATAAACCCCTGTTTTGACATTTTCAACCCACCTTACAACCTGACCTGTGGTCTGTGCTGTGGCCCTCATTCCAAGTCGTATTATTATATTCTTTGCTTTAAACTTGGAAATAATTGGAACTAAAACTGAAACTTCATGGTTAAAATCAACATTACATAATAATACTAAACCAAAAAACAAAAATCAAACAAAAACAAAACAAAACAAACAAACGCTTTTCACACAAAATTGTCAACCTCCTTGTAATTAAAATTGAATTAAAAGAAAATCAATTGAATACAAAAAATGAAATTGTATATTTTATATAATGCATCCTTAACAGGTTAAAACAGAAGTATTTCGTGGATGAAACAACATCATATATAGATATTTTAAAATCTATGTAATTTAACAAGGCTACTAAATAAGGACTATTTGTAGCATTCAGTTGATATATCACTTATTAAGTTATGTCCCTGTTTCTAAGCAAAGTTGAATAGAAAATCAGTACATGCTTCCATCTCCTATCCACGCTAGCACAACATACAAACCATATCTTCCAATTCCATGTCCTAGTGGGTATAATTTCCAACCTAATCTCAAGGCTTTCTTACAACTATATATCCTATTATCATATCCCAAGTTGATAAAAGTCTGGTCAAGCTTCAAGGAAATGCACTATAACACAAACGAAAAACACCATAACTGGACAGGTGAAAACAGTTGTCGTTACCACATATAATATATTCCTGTAATGTGATAAGAAATTCCAAGTACGTAAAAAAACAAATTCCCTAGTAAAACCACCATGTCGTTATTACCTCAGCATTGGCAGGCCAGAAACTCAATTCTACAATTTGAGCCATCTGGAAAGCGCTGGTAGCAGCTTGCAACTTTCAAACTCCCATCCAACTCATCCAAAGTCAGTCTGAATATCGACACAACAGAGTTAAGATCCACTATGACACTGAGGCAGAGATGACAATAATAATTAGAATCACAAGCTACAAAGTCTCCAAAATAACACGATTGACTTGTCTACAGGAAACCGAATGGAGCGAATGAATCACACGGAAAGAAAGTACATAGTGAGAGATTCACAAACAGCAAGGTAGAGAGGCCAGCGAGGACTGAAGTTTCATTGACAAATGGCAGACTACATATATGCATTACCTCATTAACCGCTTATGATGTCAAACACGTAGGCCTACTCATTTCTAAACCATATTATGATTTGTGCCAAATGTCACACAGTATATTTCCAGGACTGAGATTCTTTTTACAGAGTAGAGCTATGCCAGTTGACGCCTACAGTTCAAGGCAAAGTGTTTATTCCCCCCGTTGTAAATATAACGCTGATAAAACTATATGCATGTTCAAAGATCTTTAGAAAGTAACGTAGAGTTTATCTACTGATCATCAGATTAAGTGTTAGGTGACACCATCTTTTAGCTCATAGGGCATCCGAGCCTGGTGATAAAAGGATCAACAATATAATCCATTTGACAATCTCTTAATGAAGAAGAGATGTTGGCTAAAATTCATACACTCCGCATACCTAGCCAATCAGAAAGTAAAAAAGTATATGGAGATAGAAAATGCACATTGCACTCCACATGCTGCTTCCTGGTGTGTGGGTGTGTGTGTGGGGGTGTGTGTGGGAGTGTGTGTGTGTGTGTGTGTGTGTGTGTGAAAGACATTCAGCATGTTTGGTTTTTACATAGTTTTTGTCAGGAGATGATCTGCTTGGATTACTGTAACGAAAACTGAATCTTCATGTAAAATGTAATTCAAATCAACATTACATAACAAACAAACAAAAGAAAAACCCATTCCACTTTTACACAAAATTGTCAAAAAAAACCCCTTGAAAATTGAATTAAATGTGTGTATTCTGATCTCTCTCAATCACAATATCAAATTGGAGATTTTAATACCACATGAAAACGCATATTTTTCTCATAACACCTGTAAATTTTCATGTCTATATTATATTTTGTTGCACAGATATGGTCAAAATTAAGTGCTGAATTAATGGAATATTTTGTTAACAAAAAAATAAATATCCTATAGGTTTCTATGAGTGTTTCTTGGACATATTTTTGCCTATAGCATTAATTTGGCTCAAAGTATACAAATGAAACTTTACTTTATTTATTTATAACAATTGGCAAAAAAATGGCATGACACAACCAATAGTGCACACACTAAATTAAAGGGTTGTCAAAAACATTGCTCACTTTATACTGTTGATGACCCTTAATTCAAATATGGAAAAAAGAGTATGTTAATTTTTCACCAGGTCGGAATATCTACCGTTAAAAAGAAAACGAATTAAATAAAAAAATTACATTTGAATTGTACCCTTGATATATTGGTTAACAGGTTCAAAGAGGAGCCAGTGTGGCCGAAACAACATCATAGGTATTTTTAAATCTATGTACTTTAACAAGGCTACTAAATAAGGCCTATTCGTAGCTTTCAGTTGATATATGACTTGTCAAGTTATGTCCTTGTTTCTGAATAGCAAAGTTGACTAGAAAATCAGTACATGCT
>JXSR01S073943.1:207335-229713 GCA_000969725.1 Ophiothrix spiculata | reverse complement strand
GACTTTTCCTTGTATTTTATTTTTTTCAATATCTCAAAATCGGGACGTCCCGATTTTTGGCCATTTTGAGAGTTGTAAATCGGGACAATCCCGACAAAATCGGGACAGTTGGCAGGTATGATATTGTACAATCAGTGTATCAGAATAATGCATTGTGGGATATCCTGAAAACCACCTCTGGTCTTCATCTGATAAGATGGCCTGAACACTTACGTGCATAAGGGGGGGTCCATATGGACCCTGGATTTTGTTTTTCACGCATAGCTCGAAAATGCAACATAACCCTATAAAGTTGTTTTATGTAATTGTCAAGATAAGGGTTGAACATAATTTCTTGCAAAAATATTCAAATTGGTCGCATCGTTGTTGAGATAATTAGCATAAACTGGTAAAACAATGGTGCTGTTCAATTTTTTTATTTTGTCCCTAAACACGAAACGAAACAACTATTTAAAATTTTTTATTTCCCCAAAATGCTTGGGGAAAAGTTTGGGGATGATGCTGAACTTGTCCAATGCCCCTTTAAGATAGTCGTAGTAATTTTTACCAGTGTGTTTAATATTAGATGCAAGTTTAGGGCCTATGTTGACAAATTAAAGTCATTGAAATGATTAGATACGTCTTGAGGGTCCGTTATGATATTCCCTGAATCATTTAGAAATTCTTTTTGCATATTGGATTTTTTGCCTCTACCAATTAGAGTATTGATATTCTTCCATGTTTCTCTAAATATTATTTTTGGATGCTTCAAATTTCTTGAAGAAATACATTCTTCAGCAATGCAACTATAATAATAGTCTGCTATAATGAGCCAAATTTCATTGAAAAAATGGAAATTTGACACAACTGAGAACGTTTTAAAGAATAAAATAATGTGGAGTACATTGTTTTTAAGTGATCAAAAGCTTGGGTCCACATGGACCAAGCTTGGCGATAAGTTGCATATCTGCGTCCTGGACTCACCAAATTGCATCCCAGACTCACCAAATTCTGAGTTTTGTTGTTGTTTATACATGCTTAAGTCTCCAGGGACTCCCAAGATTTTGGGTCTGCCACTACACTTGATATGCCCCCCCCCTTCTGCACTAACGGGATTCTAAAACACTTTATGCACTCAAGTGTTAACAATCTGATCATTATTTTGGGAGTATGAAACCAAAACCTTGGCCGTACGTGTGCTGTGTAAGGAAGTCCCCAAGTTTCCTGACACAGCCCACCAGAACTGTCATATGTATGACTTGAATTACTATTGCAAACTTCACATGAAGATGTTAGGAGGAATATGCTTAATACTGAAAACGGGGTTATTTTCGCGAGGGTTTAGTTTTTGCGAATCAGCATCTAACCACGAATATAACACCCTGCGAATACATTTATTTTATGGGCAGGTCTATGTAATGAAGCATAAAAACGCTAATTTAACACGCGCAAAAAGGTCGTGTTTTCCTGTTTACAGTAGTCTACAGATGCCAAAATTTTGAGGTTCGTATGATTAATTAATTCTGTATGACTCTGGCTTAAAGTCATCATAAAAGGGGGCTTAGAAGATAGGTGCCCTTATCTCTGTTTATTGTCTTGGTCCTTGTCTTATGCTATAAGAAATTGAAGAGAATTACAAGGCAATGAAAATTAGAAGCTTCCAAGACTCATTTGTTTTACATATTATTTTGTCCTGTTTGACTACTCACCATAGCTGTTCTTGATTTCAAAAACCAGTCAAATCTGAACTGAGGCGCTTGCCTAACAGCTGTTCTGAGCTCATCATAGACATTTTCCTTGTCAAAGCCAAGCTTGTGTAGCATGCAGACCAGGAAACGGTCTTCTTCTTCGGTCCAGTTCTTGCCTTTGTTGGTACCGTATGATAGACGTAGTTGATGGAATGGTGCTCTGTATCGGTGCATCTAAAAATAAAAATGAAAATTGGACAGCATTATTTTGAGAAATAATACATATCAAAGAAAACTCAGTAAGGTGGCGAAAAAACAACACACCCTGTTTTACGGGCCTGACCGACCTTAAATTTGCATTTTTAAAGGTTTGCCAAAATCATGTAAAATCTGCTGTTTTTGGTCAAAATTTAACAATTCGGTTTACATTTTATAGAAAAATTCTTTTAAAAAAATTGTGCAGTTTTTCTCCCATTTTTTTAAATTTGTGATTTTTGAGTTATTTTAGGCCAAAATTTCTTTTTTAAAGAAAACAATTGCCCAACTGACTGACCCTTCTTGAAAGGTTGGTCAGCCTGCATGTAAAACAGGTTTTTTCCGTCACCTAAAGGAACATTCAACAACTCACTGATCTCCTTATACAGGAGCATACCGTTGTTGATTTGTGATGAATCCACAGTTGATATTCAAATTAGCGCGTCATGCACAGCAGGGCGTTTACGCAGTACTCATAAGTCGGCGCACTGAGCTCATCGCACGTCGGACACTTATTATGTTCAAAAACCCGGAGCTTGGGAACAATTGAAAACGTCAAAGCAGCAACTTGCACTTTGCTTCAGATTATGCTAAATATATATTCACAGATGTAACACATGAACAATCAAATTTCCTAAAATGCGTAAAAAATGCCTTTCAAACAGAGCAGTTTCCTATTCTTTTGTACTTGGTTTAATTTCCCAAAAAGTTAAATCCCTGTATATTTTATGAAGATGAGTAGGCATATCTGTAAAATTTAAAAACATTAAGAATTTAATCATGTTAATTCATATGTTTTCATAGGAAGATTGTTGTTGTTGAAAGGTATTCAAACACGCCACAGAGTTGTTCATCCCGAATCAACAACTCAGCATCCGATGCGTCGGCCTATTTTTATCACGCTTGGGTGGCTAAAGCCACCCTCGCGCGATGAAAATACACGGATGCATGAACAACTCTGAGCTGTGTTTGAATACCTTATTCAGGCACTTCTAAGATATATCTTTTATTTTCATCATGTGAATGTAAAAGAGTTGTATCAACATCTTTGTCATTTTGCTAGCGAGCTGATTTGTGATCAATTTTGTTTACTTTTCATTGATTTTCTTTTATAAAACTGTATTTTTTTTTTTTTTAATTGACACTGAGGATACATTTTTTATTTGCAGAATGATTACTAATTGTCATGCAAATCCTTATTTCAAAATGTCTGGAGAGGAACGAAGACAGCTATTACACTATCATAGCTGTCTCAGAGATCTCCAAGTTTGATATAGGAAGTTATATGCACAACAAGAATTATGCAAAACAAGAATTATGCAATAAACCCAACCCAAAATAAAAATCTGAAATCAGATGTCTGGGATAGGCTTATGAACTTCCATACACACCAAGGAACAAGCAAATGAAATTGATTATAGTAATATATACATTTCTATAAAGTTAGTTTAACCCTGACTGACAACAAATTTCATGGAATCTCATTGTTGGAATCACCTAAAATGCACAAAGTCAAAATATGTCATCAAGAGGGTTATATGCTTTTAAGTCAAAATATGTCATAGACATGGTTATATATGGCGACAAAATCGCTGCCCGGGCAGTGTCTCAACAGTGGCCTGCTAATGATATACACAGGCATGAGAATGATTTTTTATGAAAAAATCTGAATTTGGTAAAATTTAACAAAAACAAACATAAATGGTTAAATCACACCCCAAATTACCTGAATTTGGAGCTATTTTGATGATAAAAATATCTGAAATCAGAATTTTTTTTGAAAATTCTGATGCCTATATACAGGGTCTGGTAAGCGTCAGGTTCTGGATTCAAATCCACATTTTTCAATCCTCCCTATCTGAGGATATTTGTGCCCAGTGTTACCCTTGTGTCTTGGTTGAATTCAATTTTGAGATTTATTTTCAAATAGATAACTGGTCTTCATACTCACAAGTAGTTCTACAACAAAATTGAGTGCATTTCAAACTCACAAACCATCTTTTATCATAAGTAAATTCTCTTATTTGCAAAACTTACTGTAAAACAAAAATTCCAAAAATTTTCATGTTTTTACCAGCTTATAATTATCTAACAGGGTATAGGCAAAATAAATATTTATTGGACAATTTAAACAAAAACCATGCAGGGGTCATTTACAAACAATGGGGCCCTGGATTCTGTATTTTTGTTTGCATTGTCCAATAAATTATTGCTTGGCCTATTGCAATCCCTTTTACCTTGACATCCAGAGCCTTCTTGATGCTGATCTTACGTTGGATCTTGGCCTCGCCTCTTTCAATCTGGGCCATGATCTTATCGATGTCCGTCAGCTCTTGGCATCTCTCCCAAAACACGGCCATGTATTCTTGTACCTGTAAGAGGGCATATCATAAAGTACTTCTTCTTCAGTTAGAGTCTTATATATTTTCACTACAATACTTTATACCATTTTCCGGACCGAGTATACTTTAGGTCCCATCCGAAATTTTAGGGTTAGGGTATGTTAAGGGTCAGGGTTAGTGAGTTATGGTCGGGTCACGGTTAGTGAGTTGGGGTCGGCTCATGGGTCAAGTTTTTGAGTGGACCTAAACTATACTTTATACCATTTTCCTTATTTGTGATGAGAAACTCTAGTGTTTGAATACCTTTATCATTCTGAGATGATGAAAGCTGAATAAGGCCTAAAAAAAAAATTGTTTGATTGGCGTAACCCGACCTACCCTAATTTTACCACCGACCCTAGATATTTTTTTTTTTTGAGCATGGTAAAAAACCTCCAAATCCCAAATCTAATGGGAATCGATTCATGGGAGCCCAAGATATGGCTTTCAAGTAGGACATTCAAAATGACAAATAAAAGATGTGTTACAGAAAAAGTGAAGATGTTTTTGTATATGTGCCATATATATTGTGTTCTTGTATGTGAAACATAGACTTAGAAAATAAAAAAAAATTATTAAAAAAAAAAAAAATCCTACCTACCTACCCTATTTTATTTTCTATGTTACGCCAATCAAACAATTATTTTTTTTTGGCCTAAGTTTGCTTTCAGGATCTTTCTAGCAAAAACAAACCAATTAATTCTACAAGCAATCTCACAAATGAAGCCAGTTGATACATCATAGTCTATGTATGATGAGTCTTGGGAGGGGTGCACTCAAGTTTGGTTTAGGTCAGGACGTGCATCTAGGAAATTTGAAAAGTCACCCATCTCAAGTAACAATTTTCAAGAAAGAGGGACCCATCAATGTACCAAATTATCAGTTAAATTCATTGAAAATTTTCACATTTTTGCCCAAATTTGCGCTTTTTTGGCTCAAATTTTCCAATGTTTAGTGATGAAATGCCCAAATCTGTAATTTTTTGAAAAGAAACCCCTTTAAAATACCAAAATTTGGGAAGAATTGTCCAGAGTAAAATACCAGAAAGCTTGGTTTTGCTACCCAAATTTGTGGCAAGTCCTATCAGCATTTTTGTAATAAGTAGGCCCCAGGTGATTAAGCAACTAGCAGCTCTCTAGTCATCTGAAAAAAACAAACATTTTCATTCTGGGTGTGACCAAACAGCACCTTGCGTGAACAATAAACCAATCAAATCGATCATCACGTCACACAGCAACAGAACAGACAAATCACACGAGCTCACAAGTATCGTGTGAACGTTAAACTGGACGCACAAGACACGTAAAAATGAAAAGGTTTTCTTCAGGCTACTTTAGCTCTACTTGCAGACGTTTAGCATCTGTTGGAACTGTCTCATCTAACAATCATGTATTCAATCACATTTATACAGGCGTTGGAGACATTTTTATGAATGATTACTTATTGTCATGCAAATCCTTATTTCAAAATGTCTGGAGAGGAACGAAGACAGCTATTACACTATCATAGCTGTCTCAGAGATCTCAAAGTTTGATATAGGAAGTTATGTGCACAACAAAAACTATGCAATAAACCAAGCCCAAAATAATCATCTGAAATCAGATGTCTGGGATAGGCCTATGAACTTCCATAAACACCAAGGAACAAAAATACACAAATTACAATTGAAGTCTGGTGCAATAGTTTTGAGAGATCTGGGTCCTCCCAACCTGTGCAAAGATACAAACCCAGGGGTAGAATTTTGCCAAAATCTAGGCAAGTCCATTTGGACTCTCCATAGTTGAGTCTATGAGCCTTTTGACTCTCTTCTATTAGGTTTGTATGAATTATTCTTCACTTTACGATCTAACTGGACTCATGCTTTTGTTTATGAAAGTCCTTACACGTGTGGACTCTCAGATGCATGCTAAAATTCTCGCCCTGCAGGCCGTTCCCTTGACTTGTATATTACCTCCTCAGGTGTCTTTCCCTCCACATCTTTGGAGATGCTGTCTACATCATCTCGTCCATACTTCTCACACGCTTTCACAAATTGATTGAAATCACGCTTGGACCAGTTGACGAAACCCTGCGAGAAATAAGTACATTTCAAATTTAAATCATACAAATATTATATAAAAATAAAAGGAAATCAAAAATTTTGGCAAAGATATTACCTGAGAATTAAAAAAATGATTCTAACTGATACAATATTCTCTAACGATTTGTTCACAAATATTTCTTAAGTTATCAAAGTTGTAGTTAGTCAAGAGCCATTACATAACTATGTGTGAATATCCTTCATTTATGGCTGCCAACTGTTAAAAATACTCTGCTTGGTTGAAAGTAAGGTCTCTGCTTAATTCTTATTAGTAACATTCTTCCAACCATAGGGATATCTTCATGGAGTGCATCTGCAAGATACAGATCTGAGATGCAGATCTCAATAGACTGCTTTAATGGAAGCTACACAAACAGAGCACTGTACACCAGATCCATATCTGATGTCCACGCATCCACTGTCAAGATGCAAAGCGGCTTTGTAGATACGCATTGATCTGGACATGCGCTCTAGGGTAGACAGCTTCCATATCTTCACAATTCTCAGCAAGTAGATTCTCTATCTTGTCAAGTATAACAACCCAGATGCTCTAGACCTTTGACAGCCTACCCTCTTTAAGGGCACAGTTAACCCCTCATTTCCTGAAATTAATATGCTTTGTAACTCAGCAATCAATAAGTAAATACATACAAAAGTATACATGTCAAGATGTGGATTTTCATGTAGAAGATGATGGTTAGTCATTTTTGGACCAAAATGTATGATTTTGGACCAAAGGTCCGAAAACCCTTGTTCTTGGACCACTATCAGGTTGACCACTAAAAGAGGCCATTACCGCCAAAAATGACAACAAAAAATCATTTAGGGCTAATTTTGGACCTATTTTTGCAATATTTTAAAATAAATTAAACTTGTCAAAATCAAAATTTTGAGAAGCGTGTTCCTAGACATGTGTTTCTAGATTCTAAAAAGCATAAGCGGTCCAACTCTTTATATGGATTTAATTATCGGTTGATGAGTTACAAAGCCTAATATATTTCTGAAAATGAGGGGTTTAACTGTGCCCTAAAGGCCAGATTGTGAACCTACATGTAGGGTGTCAATTTATTAAGGCTGGTATCGACAAGCCTTTTGTGGACAATGTCGTAGAATAAACTAATTTACCTTGTTGTCGACAAGCCTGTTTATATGTCTACAAATTTGACAAAATAAAATGAAATAAATACTCAAGAAAAATAGAAAGCTCAACATAGTAATGAAATTTACCCAAATAAAATAAAATAAATATTTGAGAAAAATAGAAAGCTAAACATAGTAATGAAATTTCCCCGAATATTTTGTTCGTCTTTATAGCATTAGTATTTTAATTGCATTTCCATTTATTACATTCTATCACAGCATCGCCACATTGATTTCAGTTTCAGTGAGTTTCAATTAAAGAGGGTGACAAATTCAATAGAGTGCAACAAGTTGTAATTTCAATCCTCTTGGCTGCATTGACAAAACTTATATTGACAGTGTTGAAGTCGCTGTTTGTCACTCGATTTTGGGGGCTTTGTCGACAATGTAAATGCTTGTCGATACCAGCTTTATACAATTTGTAAAGGGTAGACTAGACATTTTCTTTTTAAGAAATGAGTTACGGGTTTGAAATAAACTAGTTACATTCCACTCCTCTGTGATATATATTCTATAATGTCCCACCAAATTCTCTCAGAAAAAAGCAATAAAAACATTTTCATTGTTCATTTCTAGTGTTTTTATAAGGTCTTATAATTAAATCTATTAAATATCAAGAACAAACATGGTGAATTTGAAGTTTTGTTATGAAACAAAATCCCAGACTTCTCAATTATGGGGTTGGGTGCTTAAAACAACATTACAAACATTTTTATCCCACATCGCCAGTAATATGCCTACATACCTGTGTAAGAAGATTCTCTTTTTCTTCAAGTTCTTCCTCGTTAAGAGGATCCGCTGTGTCGATCCTCTTTTGCTCCTCTTTCCTCACCTGGGTAGCGTTGGGTAAATCTGGGTTCAAAGGAACCTGGACGCAATACAAAAAAGCATAGACGTATTACTTAAGGTTGAACCGATGTACCTTTTCTTTACCGAACCGATGTTTTATATCTGTCACTTTGCCGATCCGATATTTGTTACCGATGTTTTAGTGCTTTGGTTGTAGCCAGGAAAATTTGAGTGCCGGTCGGGGAGTCTGAGGATGTGCCGGGTTCCCACCCCCATCAATTTCGTAAATTTTTTAAAAATTGACCCTAAAATCACGCTATTTTGTGCATCAAAAATTGCTCACTTTTATACATTACGTTATCATGGTCGGCGCCATTTTTAATAATTTTATGTGTGTTTGAAAATATATTTTTTTTTTGCGAGGAAGAAAAATCTAATAAAATCGCCTAAACTTGTTAAAATCAACACACTTAATTATAGTTATGATTAATGAATCCCAGCATTTTCATAGTTTTCTACAGATTTTTCTTTTTGAGCAAGTTTAATAGAAATTTAAGACTTCGTTTCTATAAATAATTTCGATGTTTTTTACCCATAATGCATTGCCCAGATCTTGTAGCATGCGCTGTGTCAGGGATTTCCCCGGAACTCCCAATAATACATGTACGTCATTCATAAATTATTATAATGCCGAGTGAAACCTTGGAGGTTACCGTGCGTGTTTTAATGTCAAATATCAGGAATAATCATAATATATAAATATGCCATTTGACGTTTATACCTTGTAATAAATGATTTATGAAAGGTTGATTTCATCTTTAATATACGTCAGAAATGTCAGATTATTGTATGTCTTGTATTTACGCGGCGTTTTATGATTCTACATAAATAGACAAGTAAGCTTATAGTCAAGTTTAGCGGACCATTTGAACATCGGTAAAGTTCATCGGCAAAGACAGGTGATTTTACCGATCCGATGTTTTGCCGATATGGTGTAATATCGGCCCGATACGATGTCCGATACGATGCATCGGTTCAACCTTAGTATTATTAATATGCTGCGGAAGTACTGATGCCATTCCGTGCATAATTTGCCCAACATGTGCGATCTGGTTTAAATGATCATTTCAACAGTGCTTCCACTGATCACACGTATTAACGCAATAGACGTACATAAACACAAAAATCAGACCACATTTTCACTCATTTTTGTTGTTTACAACCATTACCACTCAGTGAATTTGTGCAAGGTAAACTTTAACAAATGTACAGTGAAAAGATCAACATATTTCTTTTTTTAATTTTTGATATCATGAAAAATAAGATGGAAGCTCCTGTAACTGATTTGTTTTTTTTAAACACAACCTTGGCATTCATGTCACCAAAAGTACAAAATGCAGTTTGCTACATTTATGGATGTTTTGACTTGTGGTACCTTTGGTCTTGGTGCTTCACTGTAGCTCAGTTATGCTGGTTCCCTCAATCTTGGCGCTTCGCTATCGGCTCAGTTAATCCAAGACCGCATGTACAGGCTACTCATAATTAGTCACGATCGTGACTAGTGCATGCCATGCCTCACCTCAGCGTGACACTCACTGTATCCAAATACATTGTGCTTACACGTTAGTTCAATGCATTGGTAAAGAGGTTGTTGTTTACTTGCTCCTGTGATGTTACACGTTCGCGTGACACTATGTGTTTGTGCACGCGATAACAGGCGTCGCGCAAACATTCGTGCCAATAAGAACTTTTCCCACTCACGGCGCAGAGCACAAGCCAATGAATGATTGAGATTGATTTGCCTGAACCTGCTTTTTTGGTTTGTGGAGTGCATGTGGTGAGAGTCAAAAACCAAAGGCGCAGGGAACCATTGATAACTCAGTCTGCCAAGTACCGCTGGGAACGGCAGATCATAATTAATTAAACTTTTGAATCTTGGGTTCTGACTCACCCTATCTTACAACACAACAATCGATTGCGAGTGGAAGGCTTCGGTAAAGAGGTTGACAAAATGGCAGTGTTTACGTGCGCGACTTCTGCATGACACATCGTGTTTATCTATGCATTGCAATACATTAGCTTAATCGCCAACGTGCCAAGCATGATATGTGTTTGATCCTCAAACCAAATGCAGTCCGGACATTAGCCAATCAATTGCCATGATTGATTAGCAGTTACCGGCATCTTATTTGGAGGTTGTGTGAGGTTTAAGACGTTGGGGACCAGCACAATTCAATATTCGCTCTGCATTTTTCTTTCAACTGTCCAAGGAGTTTTAGCACCACAGACTTACCCTGTAGCCTATATTTTTCCTGTAGGCATAAATCTCCATGTCCAAGAGTTCAAACAACCTCGGCGGGAAAAACTGATAATCTTGTACATTCGGCTGCTTTGGTGGTCTGGGGGCCTGTGGAAAAATGATAAAAACATGTTACTGAAACAATTAATTCAGCTTGGGGAAAAAAAACCCCAACTCATTCCATTTTGGCAAAACCCAATTCCATGTGTTTTTGGGAAAACACGGCATTTTTATTGAAATACAAGTGTTTGGTTAGCACTCATAAAGTTAATGTGAAAGAATTTTTTGTATGTTCTAACTCTACACAAGAAGTAGGGGAACTTTTTCAAAAAATTGCAACCAATTCCGATGGATTTGACCTGAACCAGGCAGCAATTGCTGAAGGACTGGGCGCAAATTTGTTTTAAAAAGCTTTTCCCTTATATCCGAGTTGCACAGTATGAAAATCCACTCCTAATTTTGATAAATCTTGATATAACAAGTAATGATATGCTGATGAGCTCCAATTTACATTCCATTTTTTCTAATCCATCATATTTGTTGACATATGTGAAGCATTTTTTCACTTATTTCTAAATGTTAACTGTGTACAAATGGAAATTGAGATTAAAAAAAGAACTAAAAAAAACCAACTTTGCTCTACAAGGATGATGTAAATGGTCACAAAGTTTCACGTAGCATTACCTTGGGTGCTTTCGGTTCGCTGACTCGGAGTGCCTCTCTGAAGTATGCATCCACAGCGTAATTCGCCTTGCGTTCACGCTTTGGAGGCTCGATCCATGACATTCCACCTTGCTTGCCTTTCTCTTTATAATCCAGTCCTTCAAAGTTATAAATACTGCTACCAGCAGAATCTGTGGTATCCATGGTGAAGCCACGAAGACTGCTTTCTCCCATCTTCTCAAGTTTCTTGTTGAATTCAGCAGTCTGGAAAATGGAACAAACAGAATTGGGGTAAACTATAGAACTTTTAATGTTTACATTCAACAACTCACAGTATCTCCTTATACAGGAGCAATCCATTGTTGATTTGGGATGAACCCACAGTTGATATTTAAAGAAGCGCATCACACACAGTACAGCGTTCATGGAAGTGCGTTTACGCAGTACACATAAGTCGGCATACTGTTAACGCGCATCGGGGAATTTGAGCAAGTACAAGGCCTGTGCTTGGAAAAGGTTAATAATGCAAAACCAACAACAATTTAAAAGTAGCATTTAGATTCAGATTCTGCTGAATGTTTTATGAAGATAGATATCTGTTAAATAAAAAAATTAGATTAATTTCATTCTCTATAAATCAGTTTCAGGAAGATTTTAGTTGTTGAAAGGTATTCAAACACACTACAGAGTTGTTCATCACAAATCAACAACTCTGCATCCGATGTGTGGGTTTGTTTTTATCTTACGTGATTGGCTAAAGCTAACTTTTTGCAAAATAAAAATATGTGGACACATGGATGCATCTTTATTGATTTGTGATGAATAACTCTGTTCGAATATCTTAAGTTACAATTACTAGTAGAAACTTCAAGGAATTTTGAATCTGAAAAAACAAAACATTTTTTAACCAATGTCCTTTGTGACAATATTGGCGACATAAATTCTTCAACTTGTTATTAATTGATGGCAATTATATCTTTGTGACAATATTGGCGCCATAAATTCTTCAACTTGTAGTAATTAATTGATGGCAATTAATTCTTTCAATATTAAAGCCAGGAATTCTTCCACTTGTTGTTCAATTGTTGGCAACCAAATCTTTTTCCAATCTATGTGCTTTGTGGCAATATCAGAGCAAAGAATTCTTGATATTAATTGCTTGAAACAAAATTTCAATCTTTCAGTGGGTAATAACCATTTTTTTTTTCTGTGTACAGGGCTGCAGACAGCCTGATTTTGCTCCCCACATTTTTTGGGCTTCATACCTTGTTTTCAGATGTCTGCAAGATCTTGTCAATGTCATCGTCCGATATGGTACCTTCTTTAGATGAGAAGATGATATTAGCTCCATGTCTAATCATATTCAGGGCTTCATCTTTGTTTACTTTGACACTTGAATCCACCAGGCGACCTGAACAGGCAGAGATAGAAATATTCCTGGATAAGTGACTTACGAGAAGATTCAATCCCCGCATGCCTGAACCATGCACAAGATGTCATTCTAAAATTGCTGAGTACAGTGATTATTGGTCCTGTCAACCCTTTATTTTCAGAAGTGTTTTATGCTCTGTGACTCAGCAACGGATGATTAAATCCAAATAAAAGTATACATTTCTAGAAGCGGATCTACATACTGAACATGATGGTGAGGTCATTTTTGGACCAAAATGTGTCATTTTGGTCCTAAGTCCAAAAGCCATTTTTTAGGCCAAAAAATTGGTCTAAAAAATGTCAAAAATCCCACTGCTTCCACCATTTTTGGCAAAATATGACACTTTTTGACCTATTTTTGGCAATATTTCAAAAAATAAGATAAAAATCAAAAAATTGAAAAATGTGTTCCTAGATATTGCTTTCTAGATTCTAAAAAGCAAAATATTTCGAAATTTTACCAAAGCTAAATTTAGTTAGCAATCCTGTAAAATTTGGGCCAAAACATGATTTTTGGACCTTTTTTGATCTTAGGGCCAAAATGACACATTTGGGTCCAAAAATAAGCTCGCCATCATGTTCAGTATGCAAATGCCAAATCTGCTTCTAGTTGTTCTTAATTGCAAAGATACCAGAGTCTAGGTGAGTGGTAAAATGACACTATTTTGTCTTCTATTGTACCATAATCAGCTGGGCTGATTAGTTAATTATTTCAATTAGTAGGGAATTAAAGTTGTTCTTATTGCAAAGATACCCGAGTCTAGGTGAGTGGTAAAATGACACTATTTTGTCTTCTATTGTGCCATAATCAGGTGGGCTGATTAGTTAATTATTTCAATTAGTAGGGATTCAAAGTTGTTCAGGGTCTAGGTGAGTGGTAAAAATGACACTATTTTGTCTTCTAGTAAACTAGTAAAAAAAGCAAGAATTCTGTAAAAATTTAGTTGTACCATAATCAGCTTGGCTGATTGGGTAATTATTTCAATTAGTAAATATGCAAATGTCATTGCGTAATCTTACTTGATACACATATTTTAATACGCTGAATGGAGAAAATCAGATACCTTTCAATAATTTTTGTAAATGTTAATGCACTTTTGAGCAATTTGATTTTGATTGCTTCAACCAAAACACATCGGGGAGATGTTAAGGAATTACTACAATAAAAGTACTAATAGATTTGCATTTAAGGTTATTATTTAATGAAGCTGAAATGATTGTGTAATTTTTTTATAATGGAGTTCTTATTTCAAACATTGTGGCAATAATAACATGGATATCTAAATTAAATAATGGATATCATTATTATTGTTACTATTATTGCAGGTGAAAGTTCTGATGGAAATATAGCAACAAATTACAAACTCCTATATATATAGGGGTGGGGGAGGTCACTCAGCCACATTGGCTACACATCTGGTTTAAAAAAAAATATCAAAGGGTCTGAATTCACAACATTGCAAAAAAGGTCCCAAATCTTAAAATATTCAAACATTTGTGTATCTAAATCAAACTTGTTCAGTGACATTTAGGGCCCTTTACAGAGGTAATGAATGTGGTGGGAAGCCACTCATGTGCTGAGCGATCCCCCCCAGTAGATCTTACCTTGCTGGATGACAATATTGTCCAATCTCAGCTTCATTTCAGCTCTCTCAATGATGCGTTCTTCTACTGTGTTTTCTGTTACAAATCTGAATACATGCACTTGTTTCTTCTGTCCGATACGATGAGCACGGTCCTAAAAAGGTCAAACACAATTAATATTTATCATAAATATCATGATAAATAGGAATTTTTTACGCGAACACTAAATTTTTCTGAAATTAAACCTTTCATTTGGCAAAAACAAACAGAAAAAAAAAAATTATGAGAAAATTAATCGCTTGTTTTTAAAACTAAGATTTAGCTAAAAGTGCAATATAAGATGTCATTTTCATTTCATTAGGCCAAAAAACAAAAAACTCTGTCTCAGGTTCCTAAGGCCCAAACCCCTAAGTTTTATTTTTATGCGCACGCGGAAATCTTTTTTTTTTATTACGTTTTTAGGTCACCTTTTTTTTTTGCGGCCGAATTTTTTCATTTTTCCCCCTCTCGATGTAAAAAAAAAAATATATAAAAAAGCAAAAAATCTCCTGAAAACCTAAAAAAAAAAGAAATGTGGTAAAATTTGCGCGGGAAGCTGAGACAGATTTCTTTTTTTCTTTGGCCTTAATCCACTTGTCTGAATGGGTGAGTTCATGTTCACATTCAACTGAGGAATTTGTATTAATCAAGGCTCAGAATATGAAATAAGATAAACTTGTGTCAAAATGAATCAATAATCAAATCAATATTACAAAACACGCAATATTTAACACAAATTCTAAATCCATTTTTATATCTTCAGAATGCAAATGTTTGAAAAGGAAAACAAAAACTTTTTTATGAAAATAATTAGGAAAGAATTCTTTTGAAACAGTAAATAGAAAAAAAAACACCTTTTTCCTGATTTCAAAATTAGGGTTGGTCAGTTGAGGGCAAGCTCACAATTTGTTTGCCCTTATTCATGACACAATACAAATAACAATGTCACCACATGGTCACATAGTCAAGTTGAAAAAACATTTTCATTTATAGATTTCTTGACAAAGCCTATCAAAAAGACCCTGATTTACTCAGGCATCTAAGAGTAAATTATATCATTTTAATGGGATATACAGTGTGTCCTACAAACACTAAGGCTGCAGATTTCAAGTTTTTTCACTCCCGGGACTCGTATTTTATTTTTGAACGGGTACCCGGGACTCGAATCTTATTTTAGTATTCAAAATCAAATTAAAAACAAACGAGTCGGAAATGAGGAAGTAGAGCAATTTGCTTATACACTAGACCCTATGTATAATAATCAAACAAATAACAAACTAAGGGCTTAAACTCACCGTAAAAGTTTAATCATATCCTCCAATAAATCATGTTTCACTTTAAAACTGAATAAGTGTCGAAATTTTGGTATATAAACTTTAAAAAAACGGGACATCGTCACATCTGTCAATAACATGTGGGCGGCCATTTTTGATGAGCGCAATCAACTAAATATTAGGGTTTCCAAAGGGTCAAAGGCTACTACAAAACACAAGACAACCCAGTTATTTAGTAAATGTATCAGCAGTTTGTAAATAGAAGTACACTTTAATAGTTTTATTTACTTTATTTGGGAAATTTTCATAACAAACAATTTAAAACATCGAATGACTAATTACAACATCAAAAACGCACCCCTTCAAAATAATGATTCAGCCCGTATGATGTCATAGTTTGTTATTGTGCCACTAGTCGAGTAGGCTCATTTACACGCTAGGTAAGCATTAAGTCTGATGAAATTTGGTACCAGCAGAATCGGCGACTTTCATTCATTGATAAAAAGCTGCGATGGAGTGTACGGTACGGTTCAGAAAAAAGATTTTCTACAAAATGTTTGCGACTTTATATTATAAACATAATAAATCTGACTTAAAAAAGGAAATGTTCAACATTTGAGTAAATGTTCATATTTGTGATTAATTGTCAGCAATACTTAGGTCTGATCGTGAGTTCAGTTAATATTACACTTTTTTCGGGTATTGAGTAGGTAAATTTGGTACCCGGGACTCGAAGCAAAAACGGGACTCGAAAAACCCGGGACTCACTTGCAGCGTTAACAAACACCCATCGGTCTTTGCGTGTGAAGTTTTCTGCTTTATCGGATAGTTAGAAAATATGTAAAGGTGTCATTCTATAGTACGTAACCTGAACTTTAAAAAAAAACCCACCTTTTTTTCTTAGGTCATTATTTTTTTCCCCGAAAGCGGCCGAATTTCCCCCCTTTTTTTATCTCTCGGTATAAGAAAAAAAAAGAAAAAAGCTAAAAAAGAAAAGTGGTAAAATTTATTGGGACAATGTTAACAAAAATGCAGGGTACAGGTTGCATTTACAAACAATGGGGCCCCACAATCTGGATTTTTGTTTAACTGTCCATTTAATTGTTGTTTTGCCTATACATACCATAGCTTGCAAATCACACTGTGGATTCCAGTCGCTGTCAAACAGGATGACAATGTCAGCTGTAGCTAAATTGATACCCAAGCCTCCAGCGCGAGTACTCAACATGAAGACGAATTTGGAGCTTCCCGGAAAGTTGAACTCGTTGATGCTTTTCTGTAAACAAAGAGGTTTTTTAATCATATCTTGTAAGTAAATGTAACACAAACGAACTGAAGAATTGAAGATCTCATTACTATGTTAGTTAGTAACATAAGTATGAAAATACCCGGATGAAGACCAAGTATGGTCTCATTTCTGACGGTTCTGGGTAGTCTGAGGGGGATGTGTCCCCTCAGCTACGTGAGAATTTTTTTAAAATCCACCCTCAAATAACACTATTTCATGTCTCACTTACTGCGATATTGCTATCACATACCAGTCGCCATAACTGAACATGTGTTTGAAAATACAAAGTTTTTAATGTGAAAAAAGGTCGCTGTAAGAAATATGCATTTAATAATCCTCTTAATTTTAGTTCAAAATCATCTTCTAGTGCTTAAATCCTACCCATTTCATAATTAAAAAAAATGTATATGGTTTGGATAAATATTCCTCGAATTTCTAAAAATGCAGGCCTGACGTCATATTATACCCACGATGCATTGTATTGGGAAATTCCCTGAGACCAAGACTTCATCGCTTATCATTTACGACAAAATGTGGGAAGCTAAATTAAAAGGTAAACAAATAAATATTCTATTTGTTTTGAACAAAAATTGGAGGTATAAATAAGTTGACCAATGCTTGTTTACGAAAGTAAGAAAGTGTAAAAACAATATACGATAGAGGTCATTTTCTGCAAATTTCTCAAGCATTTTAGAGAAAATTTGTGTCAGGTGGCACAGTACTTTTTTACAGCGGATGCCGGGTAGAAATTAGATCACTGGGCGGGACTGTCCGGCATAGCTACAATTTTGCACACAACCAATTATTGTGCACGATGCTCCAAAAAAGATTGAACAAATGAAAAATAATTGATGTGAGGAACAGAGGATCTTGAGATCCTGTAAGTGAAATGGCTAACTTAATTTTTGTATTGACTGAACAAGGAAGTTCTTTGATCAGATAAACATTGTATCCCTGATTAGGTTTACTTTACCTAAAGTGAATAAATAAATTCATTAATAAAGTAAAGACTGAAAAACATTGTTTCTTGTTTCTAAAAAGTACAACAAAGAGTTATGGATGCATTCCCACTCTAATGATTGGTACCAGGATATGGTCCTCAATGCTACATCAAGCCCACTTCCTTGCCCAGTAAGAAAGCATTTTTTAAGTTGGCTCAGACCTACATCAGAAATTAGGTCTGAGACCACCTCATGCAGGGAGTCTCCACCTCATGCAGGTAGTCTCAGTACTAGGGCATGGTACAAAATTCAAGAGAACGTGTTTGTGTATCATAAGTGGGCCGGGCTAACATACCACATACACAAAAAATTCGGGTAAGTGGGCTTGATAGTAAATTGGCGTTTGGCACGGATGGGAGTGCTTTATTGCGACAGTGAGAACAGAAAATCAATACAGGCTGATCCCATCTCTATGTGGGCTTTGTAAAGAAACCCAAGATTCTATCATCATTGGCATAGCATACCTGTCGGTCTTCATGTGGTGTTGACCCATCTAATCTGCAATATTCATGGCCCTTCCAGGAGCAGTAATCCTCCAGTATATCCAACATACGGGTCATCTGACTGAAAATCAGCACTCTAGAGCCTGAAATTGAACAAACAATGATCAGAGCAAAATTAGTAATGATACATTTAGCTTTAACTCAACCGATGGTTGCCTGTGATTTCCAGCCGGTTCAACCAGAATAAATGATAGCCAACCCCCCCTTAGGTTTGACTTACCAATAAAATCATAAGGTGATGAAAATTTAAATATCTCCTTGTAAGGCAAAAAACAAATGAAAATAAATGAATTATTTTATTTGCTCTCAAAATTAAATTGGATCAAAATGTGTATGGCCTGTAACCCAGCAATTGAACAAGGGGGAAACGTTAGTTTTGGAAAATGGACAGTTTTAGTCTAATGGGTTAAAAACTGTAGCTCCGAACTTCTTGGCCCAAGGTTTTTTTTTTTATATTTCACAATTTTGGACAAAAATCAATTTTGTTCCTACACATTGTTTCTGGAATTTAAGAAACAAAATTCAGTGAGATACTAAGTAATCAAACAAGATGGTTCCCGAACCAGTGGTCTCGTCTGCATATTGACCGCCTACTTAATCATTCAGTTGTGGGGTGGAGTAGGGTAGGGTAGGAGTTGGGTATGCGTATAAAGCGCTGTCTTAATTGATTGCTACATGGGGTCACCACTGAAACATTTGATCGCTGGTCCAAGACGAACAATTTGAATCTTTGAAAACGGACAAAGATAAAAATTTGACCCCAAGGGATAGGTCATACAATGGGGTCACCATTGGCACTTTTGATCGCTGGCACAAAATAAACAATTTGACACCTTAATCTGTGAAATCGGACAAAGTTGAAAATTTGATCCCAAGGGAAAGGTCGGACGACAGGGTCACCATTTACACTTTTGATCGCTGGTCCAAAACGAACAATTTGACACGTAAACTTTTGAAATCGCACTTAGTCGAAAATTTGACCTTTCTTTTGACCTTTGACCCCAAGGGAGTGGTTGGACGACAGGGTCACCTTTGACACTTTTGATCACTGGTCCAAGACAAACAATTTGACACCTTAAACTTTGAAATCGGACATGTTGAAAAATAGGCAATTTTGCAAATTAGATACTTAATTAGCATATTTTGCGCTCATATTGCAGCTGGCACAAGCGCAGCTCTATCCCCACCTACCCACCAAATTTCATGAATGTAGGGTGCACGGTTTGTAAAATATTGCATTTATACCATTTTATGCATAAATTATGCAAATTAGGTACTTAATTAGCATATTTTGCGCTAAATTGTTGCTGGATCCAGTTCTGCTCCGGGCCTACCCAGTCACAAAATATCATTAATGTAGGGCATGCGGTTTCCGAGATTTGCTCCGGACAAAATTTGTGGAGCCGGACAGAAAATAGGAATGCTTTGTCTCTTCCTGAAAATTTTCAGGCGAGACAAAAAGAAAATGGATCAAGAACTACAAAGTTATCTCACTATTGTGTTCAACAATCTCACTATTGTGTTCAACATCAGTGTTAAATGCTCTGTAACTCAGCACCTGATAATTAAAATTGTCAGATGCCCAGTTACAAGGCATATAACATTTTTGAAAATGTGGGGTTTACACAAATAGGTATAGATGAGTTGACATAGGACGTCATGCCCGGCAATCAAGGCCGGCAGTGTGCGTGGTCATATCCATTGTTCCTTGCCCGGCACTATGCATGCGCAGGTTTTATTTAGGATACATGCCAAGGTTGGCAATTTCCCGGGAAATACTAGTATTTCCCGCCTAGGTGGGAAATACTGGTAAATACCGGTAAATACTGGGAAATACTGGAAAATACCCGGTCGATACCTGGGAAATACCATTCACCAAATATCTATTTTCAAGATCCCATGGGGGTTATCCTAATTTAAGTATGTTTTCTCATTAGAATGTTATGTGAACAATTTTAAATTGGTTTACTTGAATAATTAAATTATCTATGACAAAAACATGCAATCAGGCATGTTTTATATTCATCAATGTCTATAATGATACATGATGCTACTGGGGTGTTGAGATGTTGAGGGGTAAGATTATTTGATTCAACAGGTGGAATTTACATATGGATCATCAAATGAAACACAAACACACACAAAAAACTAGCACATGTATGATTTAACTTTGGCAATTATAGTGCTGTGTTATGTAGGTTCAAAACGGCTGTTGATTATAAATATTCTTCAATTGAACATTCCTTAGGAGTGTTAGAGTCAGCCAAAAGCATACTATTAAATGAATTAACACAAATTACTGATATATTTCTTACAATGAAACTTTTTTGTCACTTCCCCAGTTTAATAGAAAATGCACACTCTGTTCACAAATCTTAAAATACTTGATGATTTACAAGTCACAAAGTAAATTTTACAGACATAAATAGTCATCTACTGTATATCCCACTGAAAACACCACTTACCCCTTCCCACCCTAGGGGAATGTTTTTTTGTGTCTTATATGAGCTTCTCTGTGGTAGTTTAATAATATTATTAATGTTTCAAAAGCTTTGAAATCACTTCTTTTTCAAGTATTTCCCGGTATTTCCCACTTTAGTCAAAATTTGCTTAGTGGTATTTACCGGTAAATACCGGTATTTACTGCCCCGAGAAATACCGGCCAACCTTGAATTACATGCTTTCAAAATTCATGCTTAATCAAGTAGGTCTATTGAAATGTGCAGCAATCATTTGTTGTTCCCTCATGCATATCTGTGGATTAACTCCTTACCCGTGTTTATAGACATTATAGTGTCAACTCATCTATACTTACACTGAAGGGACACACAGCTGGCTGTTTTATGTGAATGGATTAGCTTAATCCTGTTAAGATTAAATCCACATACCTTGTGCTTTAAGTTTAGGCAGAAGTTTATCAAGGACGACAATTTTGCCGCAGTTATCCACCAAATGCTGGTCGGTTGTGTACGGTGGTCCTGGTTCAGCTCCGTCAAAGAGATAGGGATGATTAGAGCATTTACGTAAATGCATGAGGATGTTCATCAGACGCATCTTGTCGGTCTTGCCGGCGCCATTCACTACATCAATGTCCTTCATCAGGATCTTGGTATACCTGGTTAGGAGAATACCACATGGAAAGGGAAAATTAGTCTTAGCTACCACCACAAAGGCCACAATGTTAAGAATCTTGGACAGATCACAATGTATCTATTAGATACGCTGGGCTCCGACGTCTTATCCAAAATAAGACGCCGGTAACCGCTAATCAATCTACGCACTTGATTGGCCCGTACCCTGAAGGCATTTGTATTCAGCGTAAACACTTACACGCGTGACGCATTGGTGCTTTCACGAATGATTGCCATGTTGCTAGATAGGGTGAGTGAGCTGGCAAGTTGTGTAGTTCTACTGGTCAACATTTTGACTAATTATAATCAGCTGTTACCTGCAATGATGGTCAGTCCAAACCATATAGTGAAGCGCCAACATCGAAGGTACCAGCGTATGTATTAGACTGTTTTTCTATTTATTTTGTTACTTTTGCTTAATTGCATTCAATAGGGTGGGAGCAAGGTTCAGGGTCAGGCCTAATGGTTGGATTTAGGCTTAGAATTAACAGAGGTGGAATTTCACAGAGGGTTATTAAACCCTATTTGGATTATACATGATAGAGTTAATCGAAGTCTTTGAACTCTCTTCGATTCACTTTGTGTGAAGTATTCTACAGTTTACAATAATCTATCCTGACTTTTTGAAAAATATATAGTTCATGCAAGTAGACTCCCATCAAATTCCAGTCCTACAATGACTTTTGTAATAAGGCCAAAAAAAAAATGTTTGGTTGCCATCCACCGACTGACCTTATTTTACAGCCCGATCCCAACCTTATTTTTATTGAAATTTCCCCCCCCCCCTCAAAAATATGCAAAACTTACCGAAAACTACAAAAAAAACAATGTTATATTTTTGCTTTTTTCGATA
>JXSR01S073943.1:187187-200824 GCA_000969725.1 Ophiothrix spiculata | reverse complement strand
ACTGAGTATATTTAGCAATGTGTCCTTTAAATAAAACAACAAGAAAAAATTAACAAAATCCCCTCATTTTTCAGTAAATTACCTTTTTCTGATAAAACATACATTTGGTGCAAAGCAGTTATCAGAAGAGCCAAAACATTCAGTGGTTTCAAACCAAAAGAAAACTGTGTTGTTGGTCTTGGTGATAGAAATTGGCATAGTTACATATTACCAGACAACAGGTTTTATTTTAATTTAGCCACAGTAAATCAATCTAATCCTTCTTGATTTGATTTATGCCAGGGTCACTGGCCAGTGGATACAATAGACAGAGATATATAAACAATATAGGGAAATCCCTGCTGATCTGCTTATGAATAAGACTCCCTCTGCAAGGTTTTTTTAAAAAAAATTTGGTAATTACACCACACAATGAACTTGAGTATTTAAGGTAATTAGGTTTTATTAAACATTGATTCATTCCCTAACACCTCCATAATTTGTACAGACCAAACAAGAGTTTAACAAAGTGTAAAAATTAATTTAAAATGATCACTCCAAAACTCCATAGACTTTGTACACAAAACAGCGCCCCCTAATTTTTTTTGATTTTTAAAAAGTTTGCAGGATTGATTCTGATCCTAAAAAAAAAAATAAAAATGAGGGGGTGACTCGAAGAAAAATAAGAATTCTATTTTTGTGTGAATCAGCTTAATGCATACTTGCCAACATTCTAATTTCAGAAAGAGGGACAAATGAGACAAAAATGTTTAAAAAGAGGGACATTTCTATATTTCCTATACATAACCATGTAGAGATATTTGCAAAAAGAGGGACACTTACTAAAATCACAACGTTTTACGGCATTTAGTTTAGGTCAAAAGAGGGATGTCCCTCCAAAAGAGGGACAGTTGGCAAGTATGCAGTAATGTACATGTAGCATATAGTGGGAATTAGTTAAGTACTCTTTATAATACTGAAAATACTTACTCTGGTCTCTTGGTCACCAATGAGGCATACAGCAGTCATAGTTGGGCACCAACGCTTGAATTCAGCCATCCAATTGGCTAATGTCGACTTGGGTACGATGACTAAATGGGGACCGGAGATGGAGCGAAAATGCTTCATGTAACCAAGTAATGAGATTGTCTGTAACGTTTTACCAAGACCCTGTGGTGGACAAACAATTTGGATGACAAAATAATTATGTAAGTCTGATCAACAGGAGTGTAAGCTGGGACTTCCGTTTGAGAGGAGTGAGCTCTATTGAGCCTTCCTGCGCGTCTCAAATGCTTTATGAGAGCTCAATTAATAGAGCGCATTTAACGATGGTATTAATCATCAAAATTTCCTGATAGCTCCCCTAAATAACTTCAGAAGAGCTTTTGAAAGATGAAAGAGCTCCTGATAATTTCAAATGGAAGTCACTGTGCAAGAATCATAAAGACAATTTGTTTGCCAAATTCTGTGAACAAATACAGTTTGGATTGAGAAAGTAAAAGCCTGGGCCCATATTCATGAAACACCGCTAACTCTAGTTGGCTGCTAACCTATTGTATTCCTGTCAAATTTTGATAGGTAGGCAAAGAGTTAAACATTTAAATATAAAATATCTCACAAATCGCTGGTCAAAAGCTAATAATATTGATATAATTCTTGGACATGGAAATTCGTAGCCTTACGGAACACACCTGCACATGAATTTTTACGCAGGCCCACCATTTAAACGGAAATTCATCAAAACATAGTTTTTAGCTGACGAGAATCATTGACTGACTGGTATATGTATCCATCCCCAAAGCATTCTTTCAAATGTGCTTGCATTTTGGATAAAAGTGAGAAAACGTGTTATTTTCTTAATTACTGTCGGGGCCCCGACAGCAATCACAACACAGTAACCTATGCAGATTTTTTAAATTCTGAAAACCATGTAACTTGAAAATGAATGGATGAAATCAAATGAAATTTTCAGCATATATTTATGTTGTGTTCTGCTTTTTATTTTGCAAGAAAGGACGTGAGGTTCTCGTCACATCAAAATCATGAGTTGCACCTTTAAGGCCTGCATGCACAATGTCGTAAAGGCCAAAAAAATAAATTGTTTGGTTGTCCTCCACAACTTTTTTTAACCAAGTACGGGTTGGCGGGCGAATATTTTTTTTCAAATGTAAGTCAAAAATACACCAAAATATAAAGATCTATAAAGTCTACTGTACCGAAAAATCTCTTTATACATGTTTAAAAAACAGTATTAAAATGTAAACAAAATGAAAACAACAACTTAAAAAATATTTTCAAAATATTTAAATTCTCAAAGAAAAAAAAAATAAATTCGGAAATCTGAAAATTAGGCGTGGTATACTTTTGTACAGTAAAAACTTTTTTCCAGTTTCGAAAAAAAAAAGGGCGGTCGGTCGAAGACAACCAAACAACTTTTTTTTTTTGCCTAATGGACTGATAATTGGAAATATACTTGTCAATGACCTTGATCTTGTCACATTTTGTGTGGATGCATGATGTCATGTTTGTGTCCAAAAAATGTAAAACAGTAATATTTGGAAGTTTGAACTCCTTCCCTACAATCTTATCCTTAGAAACAGGGTGAAGAGCGACACAACAAATGCTACATAATGCAGTGATATCTGGGTTCTATTGATCGTAGAACTGGCTATGAAACTACGCACTCCTGACAAAAGATAGTCTATACTTCTTGAAAAAAAAATTATCTTATTTTAACTTCAACCAAGTATACCTACCATTTCATCAGCCAAAATACCGTTAATACCATGTTCATAGAGGGATATCATCCAGTTGAGTCCTCTAATTTGATAGTCTCTCATCTCTCCATGTTTGATATACATCGGGGACTTTTCAAACTGTGTAATCACTGCAGTAGCTTTGCGAGATTCACTTAATAGTTCTTCATCTTCCTCCTGTTCAGTCATTCGATGACGATGGCTAAAAATTTCAAAATGGCAAAATTAAAGTGAAATAACTGTTAATGTATAAACAAAAGCTCAAGATAATTTTTATTAGCTAGTCTAATCAAAATCAATTGTGTCCAATTGAAGGCACCTTTTTGGCATTGGTCTTGTTCTCCTTCGGGAGTAAGGGAATTTACGGTAAGAGCTTGTTCGTAGCTTTGTCATAAACGGACTACAGATTCAATGAAATGGGTCGACATTGCCGAGACATGTTCACGTCATTAGGTGTATTTCCATCTTCCCCCAATCACATATCGCGATGCTCCCGTTCCTTTCGAGCAACCAAAGAAATGCACGCTCTCTAAGCTGCAAGATCAGAGGACATATCCTTTCAAATTTCCGTGCCCCTTTCTTTCAGTGTTCGAAATAAGGGGTTTTTACATGCTTACATGCACAAATGCATGTAAAATTTGCTCTGTGCATGTGAATTTTTGCTTGTGCATGCAATTTTGTGTGTTTTTCAGCCCATTTTTGATGAATTGTCTCATTTGTGCATGTAAATTTTATTTTCTATTTCGACCACTGCTTTCTTTTCTGGCTGGATTGGTCCATGTTGGTTAAAATTATAGGTACATTTGTCATGCGAGTGTAAGAAACTTAGAAAGTCATTTCTGTAATGTCTGCCATATATGTTATTTATATAGCACCTGAGCACCTAATCACCAGAATGCAAAAAGTACTCCAAATTTCTCTCCCATCCCATCTATCAGTGGCTCTTGAAATGGTTCTTGAGGTGACAGCATCGCCTGTAGAATCATTTCAAAAGTCAAGTGACCCAAGACTTGATATTCTACAGTGCGCAATGCAAAATAATGACAAGTGACCTGCTATTACAGGTCTATACGACTTTCTTGCACTCACATGACGATTTGTTGAATGTGGTCACCAATCATTCCTTTCTATTAGGGCCTAAAGTAAATCTTCCCAGGGCTAAAAATTTGGCGAGAATTCATTCTCGCAGAGATTCCCCTTAGAAGATTTTGAGAGAATCCAAATAGATTCTTGTAAAGTGAGCAGAATACACTGTGTATGAATGTAAAAGAATCACAAGATTCTTGCTGAGATTCTCCCTGGGTAGATTTATGAGAATCCAATAAGATTCTTACAGCCTTGAACGAATTTCTACCTCTGCTTCCCCAAAACAAATAAACCATCCCCTAAAAAAATTCTCACAATCCCTTAAACATTAAAAACCTGATTTTTTTCTTTGCATTTTGCACTAGCTCTTCCTGGTCAACAAAATTAATTATTTTGAAATTGAGCATACCCTTCAATTTAGAACTTCTGGTTATGGACCTACACCATCCCATAATCACTATTATTAAACCAAACTTCAATTTTAAAAATTCATGCCGTATTAGTATGTGCTGTAATGTTGTATCATATGTCATTCTTTAACAAAATAACGACCAAATGCAGACCTGTAACGTACCCTTTTCGTTATTTTTACTTTTCAGACTCCTCAAATGGGTTAAGAAACACTGGAAAATGAATTTGTTAAATGGACTATCTATTCATATGTTCATTTGAATTGAAATTACCAAGTGTAGCAGGCCTTGTATTTTGAAAATACCTGATGTGCTTCACAATGTGCTCTAGGTTTGCATTTTGTATCTACATGTAATTGTGTATAATTTCACCAGATTTAGGCGTGCTGAAAATCTAACTCCTCAAAATCATTTTTGGTGTGTGATGGTCTGCTATTGCACTCGCACGCCACAAAATACAAGGCCTGGTGTAGGTAAATTCTTTTCGACTTACTCTCCCACTGCTGATAATTTTGCTTTAGCCTCATTATTTTTAAGCTTCGGTCTTCCTGGCTTCATTTTGAGCGGACTGGTTGGTGACTTGAGGGAGCTTGTGTTACTCATGAAATGAGTAAAGATCTCCGTCTGCTGCAGCAAGAAATCAAATCTTGACGAGCGATCCTGCTCCTGTAGGTACGAAGAAAGAAGAAATGATGTTAGCCAGAGGGATGTCCAAGTGTCACTTTGGACAACCTGTTAAAAAATAGGACACCCCAGAGTTCTGATCTCAGGGTTAGAATTTCGTCGCAGATGACGAGAAACAAAGTTGGTTCTTGCAAGAGAACTTTACGGGAACCAATGGTTCTCGTAAAATTTCCCTTGTCAATATTAAATTTTCAGTTCTGTGAAAATGCACCTCTTTAAATGTTACAGATGTGATGTTAAATTATGATATTTTTCGGGCATCCTATTTGGTTGAAGATTTTCCACCCATGCAAAATTGACAAATCAGGGCAATACAATACATATGTATGTTTTCATTTGTCAGCTAATTAATTGACCTACACATGCGTTCACGTAAAGTATTTAACATATGATGTTTTTATTTTCAGATGATAGATAAAAAGGGATTAAACTAAATGGAAAATATTTTGGAATTAAAGATACTGTAAAACAAGAAATATTTGCGGAAAGAAAATTTTGCAAATTTCAGAATCTAGGGTTTTTGGCGGCATTTTAATTTCACTAATTGCATCAGCATGCCATTAAAATCGTTGTATAATTAATATTAGCTGCAAATTAATTTTGCTATTTTGGGGTAATAGCGAAATAAGCGAAATTAAATTGCTAGCAAATATTTCTTGTTTTACAGTATTTAACTTTTGCGTAAACTTGATAAACATCCTTTATTTTCACATTTCAATGACACCTTTGCGCGAACCAAATCGCTGTTGATGGATTGTAGGAACCTCTGCAAGATCCGGTTCTCGTCGAATTCTAAGCCTGTGATCTTTATAATGGGATGAATAGCAAGTATACTCTATAAACATTGAAGACTCTGCTACAACATTGTGAACTGTTTTTTTTTGTATAAGAGACTAGCAATGATTGATTAGGTTTGATTACGACCAAATCACTGCTTATTAATATTTTTGTACATGAAGTGTTCATGATTTTGATAGGCCTATTACATGTGGCTAATTTTTTTCTACCTGTAGTACCACATGATCAAACCTTGAAAATAAGTTCATTTGAATATTCATCAAGATTGAGTAATCTTTATTATTTGGAAAATAGGGACTAATTTATTTCCTCGTATGGTCATATTGGTTTTTATGAGTAATGGTTTATTCAGAGTCTTGACGATATGGATCGATCGATGCCGATCGACGCGCAGTCTTTACACGCACAACGCATAAGGAATAGCGCGTGTTAAAGACTGCGTGTCGATGGGCATCGATCGATGCATATCAACAGACTCTGAATCCACCATTAATCAGTTGCTTGTTGCATACTTCAAGATTTACATGTACAGAGTATAGCAGGCATGACAGTACACTTTCATGAAAAACTCTGAAAAATCTGGAACAGTATGTAATATTGTTAAAAACACCTCAAAACAGGCTGAAAATAAAGAAAATTGTGGAATTTTGAACATCAAAAACTCTGAAATCAGCAAATTTCTAACATCAAAAACAATCTCATGCCTGTAGCACTTTTTTGTTTTACCAATTCATCTGTGCAAGGTTTTTTTTTCAAACTTGTTTTTTAAGATTAAAAGAGCATTAGACAAGTTCAACATCATCGCCAAAATTTATTCCAAACATGTTTCAAGATCATTTTGACATTATTTTTTTCTGAAAGTTTGATCAAAATTGTCATTATTTGGTAATTAACGTACTGTTATATAAATCGTACATCAAGTATAGGCCCTAAATCATTTGCAGATAAAATTTTGAAATTGTCGCACCTAATCTTTGTGAGACATGACTAAGGCCTAAAAAAATTGTTTGATTGGCGCAACATAGAAAAAAATAGGGTAGTACATGTAGGTCGGAATATTTTTAATTTTTTTTAAAGTCTATGTTTCACATACAAGAACACAAAATGTACGACACATATATACAAAAACATATATACACTTTTTCTGTAACACATCTTTTAATTGTCATTTTGACATATCCACTCTGTCTCTTGGTTTTATGAAGCTTGACATCTGCCGTAGCGGGCGTGAAGATTTGATTGTAAATTTGTTCACTTTGTAGGCCCCCTCGTCATTGTTAAGAGTTTGTTTGTCCTTCCTGCGTATCCATATTGCCTCCTTGATCTAGCGGGTGCATTTGTCTGTTTCGCAGTCAATGACAGTGGAATCATCCCAGTTGATGGAATGATTTGTAGCAGCAAGGTGTTCTGTTATAGCAGATTTGAATTGTTCACTCTTAGATGTTTTTCAAGTGGCTCTAGTATAGGCCTAGTGTGAAGACTCAAATTTTTGGACTTCTTTTTGATATTCCACGCCCTCTACGGCAGCTGTCAAGCTTCATAGAACCAAGAGACAGAGTGGATATGGTCGTCAGTCTGAAGGAGTTACTAGCCGAGTAACGTTTCGTTACTAAATGTAAGTATACCACCATCTCACTTCTTCACTTGGATTTGTCAAAATCAACAATTTTACTATGATTCAAAACAATCCAGATGAACCAATTCAAATATTGGGAGTATCTATTGACTTTTCAGTAATTTTATTTTGGTGTAGGATTTAGTGTTAAAATGGTTTACAGGAAACACAAATTAATTTTGTCTTGGCCTTATACTTACCACCTTCGCATCGTATGTGCCATCACCAGTTGGTTTTGCTTGAGTTTTTAACTTCAACAGCTGGAAAATAATATTTGAAAAACAATTATTTTTTACGCAAGTCTCCAGTAAACTTTTTTACAGAATTGTCAAAAATAAAGATTTTTTTATATGAAAAATATTATTCCGGATAATACGTAACTTAACAGAAACGCGAGCAGGTTAACAAAAACAAACTTGTTTCTTTTTTTTGGCCTTATGTGTGGAGTACCTAGTCCTAGCATGCAGTCGAGTATAAGCGCTCAATCGGGTCACTAGCTGTATCGGGCGACATCGCTCAATAAGGAGATAGTATTGTTGTTTACGGCGAATTAGCAGTTTTCACTTGAGAGTGAGATCACAAAGGCATTTTATTCTTCACAATTGTTTTTAAATCATCAAGATGATAAAAAAAAAAAAGAAAAAAAAGATGATAAAAATATCCATCATCATCGGGTCAAAAAAATTTCATCGGGTCACACTTTTGCAACATTTTTAAAACAAATTTGAAAAAAAATCTTCACAAAATTGCATTTTCTCCCGAAGGACTATCGCCAGAAAATCAACAATTTTTGTTGCTACTGGGGATTTCCCGTAGCAGTTGAAACAAAATAGGTCAGAGAATGAGTGATGAGTACATTTCGAATAGAATTGTGGGAAATAATAGCTGTATCTTTAGGATGCAAATGGATTTTAATTCCAAAGAAATCCTGAAATTAGATCTTCAAAATATGGAATTGCGGCGTGTATTAATCCAAATGTGAAGAGGAAAGGGTTTTTAAGCATGTGCAAAGCAGATTTAATTGATCCAGGCTTGCTCGAGAAACACAAGCCAAAAAACTTTGTTTTTGGCTTGAGGCAAGCTGTTTATTACAGCCTATCACATAACGGTAATTTGTGCATAAAATGAAAAATACTACAATCTTTATTTTGTACTTGAAAAAACAGAAATTGCTTAAATTGTCATTCATGAAAGGAACCTTTTTGAATTAAATTTATGAAAATCACACTGTTCGGATCAGAGAAATCAAACGGTATGTTTGGTTTGTTTACATCGGTTACCATTTGTAAACACATCTTCAAACATCGTTTTTGTGTGATTTAAACAACTTCAGGAAGTGTTTATAATAGGTAAAGTTAGTATAAATATCCTTTGTCATGTTTGTAGAGTGTTGCAGTTCGTATTTGATAAATTATAGGATCAGTTTTGGGGATATTGGGTATGTGCATTTCTTTGTGATAGGTTTGATTGCAGAGCTTGCAGTTCTGGTAGTGGTACCAATACCACTGCCAGAAATTTCAGGTAAATCCAGGCATGAAAAAAATGGCGTTCCAGCCAATTCACTACAAACACAAAGTAATCCAACAACTTTTCACCCTGTCACTGTTTTTTACCACTTAAACTCATTCTTTTTGAATACTGTAAAGGGATTTAATTTGGCAAGGACAAATTTTAGCGAATTTCAATTTATCAGCAATTTGACTGGGATTTAATTTCACAAATTTAGAACATTTTACATTAGTTTCAATGGTAAAAATAATAGCGAGGGATTTATTTTTAGCGAATTTGCAGTCTAGCGAAATTAGTGAAATTGAATCCCTAGCGAAAATTAGCCCTTTTACAGTATCATTGCTGATTAGATCCAAAGCAAGTATAGATACACTTCAATCTTCAAGTTTGTTGAAAAAAAAAATTGACTCAAGTATCGCCATAAGTGGCGATGTTGCAATTGGTCAATGTCGCTCTATTCGGCGATCGCCCGATTGAGCGCTTATACCCGACTGCATCAGGTAACTTGTTCATAGTCCTGGCACCATGCAAGTCATGGGAAATGCTATCATAGTCCCAGAGCTGTGACCATGGTCCATCATTAACTTTTTTCATTGGGTATTGTAATTTCTATAGTATAGGTCCTAGGTCACAGGAATAATGTGTAATACTTTGGCCATTTAAGCTTTCTAAGTTTTGACATGGAATATTTGAAAAATTAAAAACCTTAAAAAATTCCACTCAGCATAGGCAACATCTTTAAATAGTGTAGAATCATTACAAACCTAATTTAATTCAAAAGATGAAATTGGTACCACAGCCAGAAGCAAGCTCTGCAATACAACCTGCGCATAAGTGCACATACCCAATAATATCCTAAAAAATGATCATAGCTATCAAATTTATACGAACTGCAAACCTCCACAAACATGACAAAGGATATTTATAATATATTTACTTATTATTTAAACACTTCCCAAAGTTGTTAGTCACACAAAAATGATGTTTGAAGATGTGTTTACAATGGTTTCCAACGTGAACAAACGATACATACCGTTTGATTTCTCTGATCCGCCGATTTTCATAAATTTAATTCAAAAAGGTTCCTTTCATGAATATGGAATAAAACAAAGTTTCTGTTTTTTTCAAGTACCATTTGTATTTTTCAATTTATGCACAAATGGCCGTTATGTGATAGGCTGTACTACACAGCTTGCCTCAAGCCAAAAAACGAAGTTTTTTGGCTTGTGAAGTTGTGTTTCTCGAGCAAGCGATCACGTGCATTACGCTCGAATTAAACGATGCAGTACGCAGGGAAACTTAATAAATAAAAATACTGTATGCACCATGTCATGATGTGCATGTACTCAGCTCTGGATTGCGAGTCATCATGACACTGTCACTGACATGACTGATCAAGTTTGTATGCATTGCACCTGGGGGGGTAACTGACATTGGTGCTCGGGTAACCACCCGAGTTCCGCAGGTTCCGAAAGTGACCCTATGTGAGACCAAAAATTGGCAAAAATGGGTGAAATGATACCCTATCTGAGACCATATATCTACCATATCTGTTTGAATGGATACCCTATCCGAGACCATACCTGTTCAAATGAATACCCTATCCGAGACTGTACGCAAATGTAGCGAAATAATTATTACAATAAATTATAGGTAAAATGTAAGTGTTCACCATTTTAACACTGTTAAGAAGTGTTTTTAGGAATTTAAAGCAAAGCAAAGCTATTTAAGACACCACTGTCATTAATTCAACCATTCTTTCTTAGTTTGATACCCTATCAGAGTGACAGAGACTTGAAAGCCAAATTTGATACCCTATGACAATGTGAGACTTGTAGACTGCCAGGTTGATTTTGATACCCTATATTGCAAGTCTCGAGACCTGTCTAGGTCTCACCTTTTTGGTAACGCGGGTGGTTACCCGGCCAAAATACCCAGTTATAGTTTATCTCAGAGTACCTTTTCCCCCGTTCGCGGGTTTTTTCTTGCCAACGCTTGTTGTTAAGCACTTCTGCGTACGGATGCACTTACTTACGCACGTATTTGCAGTGCGTGATTTGTTGAATTTGATTTTTTACGCTCATGCTGTTGGCGCGCGCGTTAAGAGTGGCGTACACGGCACAATCTGAAAGGAAAAACAACTCTGAGAAAGAGTATACCCCCCCCGGGGCATTGCATTGTCATGATTGTTAATGTTATGCAAAATGTATCATTGTATGTCATGATCATGATGTGTGTGAATTTGACGTATCATCGTATGTTGCAGGACAGGAATTGGGCAAAATAAAGCACCTAGTTTACAATATATTCTAATGATTCAAGAAAGTAAATACTAACCGGCTTTTGGCCATCTGCCGTCCCGGGTTGATACTCTTCATCAGACATTTTGGAGGTTTTATGGAGGCCCGCTTTCAGAACACAAGTTACCCGGCCATTCATTCACAAAGAAGAGCGCTGGAGTGCTGTATTCCGGGTCCAATCATTATCCAGAATTTTGATAAGTGACGTCATATTCAATTTGTATAGGTTTCTAACGTCATGCTGATTACGTCATATATTAGTTGTTCCTAGGTACACTTCCGTTTACCTGGTATATAAAGATCTAAACTATACAATTTTTTTTTCGCGGGGTCATAAAGAAATGGATTCACTTCCTGGATCGATTAACGATGTAAACACACTTTCACTGCATGTAGAAGCTTAAAGCTCATTTTTTTTCCAGAGTACATCCAATTTACTATAATACAGTTCTTGTTTATCAGGTAAGCAGATCGTAGGTATTCTTTATTGATATAGATAATCATAAACACCAAACAAAAGCCTGCCTAGGGCCTAGACAGAATCCATCTGTCCCCGACCAAGCTTTGCTCTTTACCGCTACGTTATTCTCCGCGGGAGCAGCTTAGTGGGGACAGAACAAATACCCATCAAAAGCAGGGAGCACTTTTGGACAGATTGCGAAGGAGACTAGCCGGAGACTACGGAAATTTGGTACGAGTGTATGCTAATTTTATGAATACATTATCTCACTTTGTCAATATTGACATTTTGCGATGCGCTGCGATGCTGATGTTCACAAACCATCATGGATGATATTAACAGCGACCAAAGTTGCGTCCATTTGTGGCATTTCAACGTATGTTTACACATCAACATCATGATCAAAGTGTCACCGGCCATAGTTAGGTTTCGACCTTGATCGATCTGGGCTGAATGGCAATGCGTAGCCCATTATATCATCATGCACAGTCGATCAGTACAGGTTTGTATTTTAATTTTACCATAACATGAACAACAAACAATGGCTGCCGTATTTCATATCACTGATGCCCTGATTGTATACACTTCTACTTTTAGTTGATCATGATATCATGCGGAGATTCATGCATGGAGTGATCGAAATGCTCTCAGTTGACCTTTAAGTAAGAAATAACTTAGTTTAATAAAGTATTTCTTTATAAAATTATGCATAAAATGCAGTAGAAATGTCAGACAAAAGAACTTTGCAACATCTTTTTATGGGTACATTTCGCTAGTCCGACAATCATGACAATGCGCTAGTCCGACACTGCGCTTGTCCGACACTGCACTAGTCCGAATCTGAAAAACACTGCGCTAGTCCGACATTTATGTCGGACTATTATTGAAATCATTAAATTTCCTACAAATCAAATCTGCAGGGTGCGTATGATGAAAGCGTGTGCCACCACGCATAAATAACAAATATGCACTGCGCCGGGCACTGGCACTGCACGTATCTTGATTGGTTGTTCGACTTGGCGATCGCATGAAAACAAAAGTCTTGTACAATGCGGAGTGTACGCTAGTTTACGCCATGCATTTGTTGCGTTCAAAAGTTCACGATTTGTAGGAAATTTAACGACTTCAATTAATAGCGCAGTGGATTTTAGATTCGGACTAGCGCAGTGAATTTCATTTGAACACGGCGCTAGTCCGAATTTAAAAACCACTGCGCTAGTTCGAATCTGAAAATCACTGTGCTAGTCCGAATCTGAAAACCACTGCGCTAGTCCGACATTTTTTTTTCTATCGCAGTGGTTTGCAGATTCGGACTAGCGCAGTGTATTTCATTTTCGACTAGCGCAGTGTATTTCATTTTCGGACTTGCGCAGTGTATTTCATTTTCGGACTAGCGCAGTGTATTTCAAATTCGGACTAGCGCAGTTTTTTCAAATTCGTACTAGCACAGTGTATTTCATTTCCGGACTAGCGCAGTGTATTTTCATTTAAAAATTCGGACTAGCGCAGTGTATTTTCATTTAAAAATTCGGACTAGCGCAGTGTCGGACTAGCGCAGTGGTTTTCATTTTCGGACTAGCGCAGTGTATTTTCGGACTAGCGCAGTGGTTTTCATTTTCGGAGTCTAGCGCACCTCTAAGGTATAGGAAAATTGTGTAGTCGGACTAGCGCAGTGTCGGACTAGCACATTGTCGGACTAGCGGGTGCACCCCCTTTTTATTTGGTCAGCAATGACCATGGTATTATGCTGCTTTCATACTCGTGTAGTTTTGCAGCTTTTTCGCTGCGTGACGTATATTTTTGCAAAAATTTGCCGCTTCCGGTTGTCGTAGCGGCAAAGCTACATGCCGCTGAGGTAATCGAAAGCGGTAAAATTTTGTCGCACAACAAGAATTTTTGGGTTGAAATGAATTCAACTTTCAGAGCGACATGGAGGGGCAAATCTGAAAAGCGACAAAACTGCAAAGCTACAAAAGTGTGAAAGGAAGCAAGCGACATAGCTGCAAAGCTGCAAAGCGACAATAAGTATGAAAGCAGCAT
>JXSR01S073943.1:72548-110878 GCA_000969725.1 Ophiothrix spiculata | reverse complement strand
GCAACATTGGGAACAAGCAGGGGAATACACTATGTTGTTAGGGGTATGATATCAAAATGCCATGGAAAAAAATTTAAAACGAGACAGGATATTTTACTATTTCAGGAATGTGATACTTCTAGAAATGTGAAATTCTGGATATTGTTCAAAAAACATAGTTATAACACCTGTCTTTTATGCATACATTTGTAAGTTTTGTTGTTCGTTATAGTCTCCAAATCAAAAACCTTTTAAAAATTTCACCAAAAGTGCTTTTTACTGACACAATAAACGATGAAGTAAACAGGGGTGTGCTCTTAAGTTAACTTTGTGTTCTTACATGTTAAAAAAAGCAGCGCTGCCCTCTTGCAACCCCTGCTGCTGCCCCCTTTTTTAGCTTGACTAGAGTTCTTGAAAGTGCCTCTACCAACCATGTTATGTGTCGTAATCAATGACCACACTAAGGCGCCGAAGTAAGCAATGCCCACATGATTTTCTCGTGTTTTCTCGATTTGGATTAAGTCCTAAATTGTAAGAAGATACAGATATAAAAACTGCAAAGGGTAATGTTTACAGTAAGTGTAACAGTTCTAATAAATCATTTGTTATGACTCTGGTCAAACAAATTGTTTTGATGATTTATGTTCTTTATGCATTTGATTGTTCAAAATAGGTTTCATCTATCATGGAGAAGGATTTTATGTAGTAGGCACATGCATTTAGTTTCTTACCCTTTTGTTTTCCGATTATCCCCTATCATTATTTTCCACAACCAAATTAGGTCCAGAATATTTCTATATACTCTCATGTATAGTTTGCATTAAAATATTTTAATTTCCCTATAGAGCATTTATATACATGCAAACTAGTCTTGTTAATACTTACGCAATACATGCATTATACATGTATATATATAATATGATTTGTTATACAAAAAAGTGAATGTTAATTAGTGCAATAGTGCAAATATTTTTATGAAGTGATAGATGACACGTTCCATTTTATGAGGTGACAGCCTAGAGAAATGAACATGTCATCTGTGAATGGATGAAAAATATCCATTAATATTGTTTTTTTACATAACTTTTCAGTAGAATCTTTACCATAGAAAAATAGAGGAAGATGGATCTTATTGTACATATTTTTATACCTTGATCAACTTCCACAGAAGCCCAAAACACCAATTAAAAAGCGCTAAGATAGCCAAATAAGTTTTCATCTGATTAATTAATTGTTTTTCCAAAACATGCTAAAAATTTACAAGAGGATGATGTTCAGATTTGTACAAAAATGTCAACAAAGTGTTGCTCTGACAGGTGTAGATTGTATTAATATGCATGACAAAATGTTGTTCACATTGACACATAAGTACATGTAGTTACTAATGCTCCACTAAGCGCATGCTGCTAAATATAGATGTGTAGCTGCACTCGCACTCATATGAAGGAAAGTTGGGTCTGTGGTCTTGTTACCCAATATTTGTGTACATATTATATTGAGTGCATTTATAAAATGATGTTCAGCTTTACATATTGGATTTCTCATTATGATAGAGACTTGAGTATTCTGTCCACAGATATAAGAGGGTGGATACCAAACTACCTAAACCGCCAGGTGTAATGATGTCATCAGTCATTAAGGCTTAAATCAGGGGTACTCAAGGTCCGCTCAAGTTTAGAGACTGGGTTTTGTATAGCGGCAAACTGCGATTATACTACTTTACGCAAGTTGTACACAAAACTGAATGCAAATAATAAGTGTGCGTTTTCAATATTTGCTTATTACAACAAGATGCAACGCATGATTACCAAAAATCTGAATATCCCGAAATGTGGTCCCCATGCTGGAATAGAAATGGCACCTAGTCTGGAGTCTCCTCTCTAAATCTATGGTTCTTTCTAATGAAGCTGACATTTGTTTATTAAATCTTTCATGAAATGGTAACAAAATTAATATGTGTAATGTTTGGCATTAGTCTTTTCTAATATTTTGTTCATGATACAAAGCACTTAAAAGTATAGGATCTTTGACACAAACATTAAGATGGACTTCATGATTTAGTTAATTAAAGGTACTTTTTACTCCATTTTTTGCATAACAAGGGGTATGTTGGAGAGCCTCCATGTAGTTGTTTTTGTACAAAATATCCGAAAATTATACATAACTTGCAATGAATTTCACTATAAACAAATTACTGTATTGAGTATAATGATTATATGTAGTTTTAGGTTCACTAACACAATCTTCTTAAGTTCTGAGTAATTTAACAACTTCTTGATATATGCATAAGGCAGCATATTATCTATATTTGAAAATGGAAACATTTTTGTGCATGTTTTGCATTTACTAACATATATTTTTTCATGTAAAGTTACTCTATCATTCCAAGTAGGACTTAACCCAATATGGACGTACTGAGAATATGTTTATAAACCCAAGTTAGTCAATATACAACTTAATCATTTCATATCTTCCGGAAAGAAAAAATATCACGAAGTTGGAGCATTTATTAAACATTGCCTATAAACTTCATCGTGAATTAAACATAAATTTTAAAAAAATTGAGCCACTTAAAAGTGTGGCTTCTATAGGGGGAGTAGGAATTTCAAATGAATTAGCTGTTTAGGTGCTTCAACTTGTACCCTCTGTGACAGGTTAAATTTAAACCTTGTACAGAGGGAGTGTAGACTTCTAACAGAATTGTCTAGGTCACAAGTTCATTTTGAACGTAGTAGCTCTGTTGAAGGCTTCTCCATAATCTCTGACAGGGGGAGTCAGGGGGAGTCAGAGGATTTTAGATTGATTAACCAAATAAAGGACCAGCAAAATCAAGCATACCTAAGGGTCCAGGATGCTTATTGGAATGGCTAAGTTGTGATTGGACCTGTTTCTTCATTTCAAAAATTTCTCACAGGTTTATTAAGCATAGCTTGTTCCATTTTCTTGCAGGTTCGAGTGTAACTGTACAGACACAGGATTCACTGGAGATTCTTGCGAGATCAACATTGACGATTGTGCACCGCAACCTTGCCAAAATAGCGCTACCTGTGTTGATAAAATCAAAGACTACGAGTGCGGCTGTCATCCTGGATACGACAGCAAAAACTGTGAGGTAGACATCAATGAATGTGGTAGTTCGCCTTGTCTGAGTGGGGGCCAATGTTACGAGATGTCAGATCCAACAAATTATGAACCGGGTTTTGAGCATCGTGATTTATTCCCTGATGAATTCTCCTATGCTAATGCAAGTGGCTATCTGTGTGTGTGTCTGGATGGTTTTGACGGTGTGGAATGCGAAATCAATATTGATGAATGCGAATCGAACCCGTGTGCCAACAACGGCACATGTGTTGACTTAGTTAACGGATACAGATGTGAGTGCGCACCTGGTTGGGAAGGATCAAACTGTGCAATCGAAATCAATGAATGCGATTCAAATCCTTGTCAAAATTCAGGAATTTGTACAGATTTAGTAAATGGTTATACATGTAAATGTACATCAGAATATGGTGGGTTGAATTGTGAGGAATTGCTAACAGCTTGCAGGGATCATAATGATTGTCAAAATGGAGCCACTTGTGTTCCATTCTATGATCCAGTCGCTGAAAATCATTTCTTCACATGTACTTGTACTGTTGGTTACACCGGAGAACGTTGCGAAAAATCAACTGCTGTGTCATTCCGAGACGGCTCTCATATGGTTGATTCCAGTACCAACAATATGCAGACTCTTGCATATTCTTTTGCATTTCAAACAACACTGCCATCCGGACTGCTGTTATACAGTGGTGATTCAGGAGACTATATACTATTAGAATTGTTTGAAACACAGCTATATTTCACATACAGTGATATGACCATATTAAGCCTACCATTAACAATTGAGCAGTTAGGGAATTCACTATCAGACGGTGAATGGCATACAGTTGAATTAGCCATTACTGAACTCGACATTACTTTATCAGTAAGTGGAGTTAGTGATTCCAATGAATTGTCCAGCGAATGCACAGATGGGAAATGTACAAAAACTATTTCTAAGAATTCCTACGTCGCTGTTTTAGATAGTCTTTATATCGGTGGTTTGGGAAGCAGCATTGATAACAAGTATTCCTTGACGAGATCAGGGTTACATTTTACCGGTTGCAAGCAGGATATCATGAATGATGACAACTACATCTTACCGCAGAGTCTTGGTGGAACGGCTACCGGAGATGCTACAGCTGGATGTGCCAGGACGGATCAGTGTCATCCCGATCCTTGCTCTGGTAACGGCGGCTGCACTGATCTGTGGTGGACTTACGAGTGCGAGTGTGAACTTGGATATACTGGACCAAGTTGCAGTTATTGTGAGTATTTATGTTGTTTATGGGGTTTAGGTGTGGTGGAAACTGCATCAGTATTTCATAGTTTTGAAATAATCAGATTTTAAAGTGATTTTCAGAGATCATCTTCTATTTGTTCATATTATCATGTTATTCTGTTGAAAAATTCCAGTAGATTCTGAAATTCATATTTCATTTTATTTGCATTTCTGTACATGTAAGTTCCAATAGACCACTGTTTTGATCTGGATCATAGAATCAAAATTCTATTCAAAAATATAAAAAGGTAGTTCATATCATTTTTATTATTATAGACAACTACTGTAGTAGTAATAAAAGTACTTTTAAATGTGTTATTTCCATTTTGTTTGAATACTGTAAACGGGGTTATTTTCGCGAGGGTTTAATTTTCGCGAATTTCGCGAAGCAACATCTAACCGCGAATATAACACCCCGTGAATACATTAATTTTATGTGCAGGTCTATGTAATGAAGCTTTAAAACGCTAATTTAACACGCGCGGAAAGGTCGTGATTGTCTGGTTTCGCGAAAAATTCTGCTCGCGAAAATATTCCCGTTTACAGTATTTGTATGAAACCAATATTACAAATTGTCCATTATCACGAGACAAATCCAAGTGAGTTGGACATTTCCAACTCTACCACAAGAGATTTTGTTGTGTATCAAGTATAGCAGATATTTATGCAAGAAAATATATCACATCATATTGTAAATGGATTACTGTTTTTTGGTCAAATATTAAAGCAAAATGATGCCTGCTTTCCCTATTGAAGATATTTACCTATTATATCTCCACCCATTTCATTCTCAAAGTGCATTAGATTGCAATAATTAGTGGATCAACAATATGTCTATAAAGTTAGTGGCTTTTCTGCTTATCTATCATGATATCTCTCTTAATTCCTCAGCTTTTACTCCAGGAACATTCAGCTTTGAAGATTCCACAAGCCATGCCATGTTCTCCGCAAACGCACCTCTGACGTTAGATGAAAACTTGATCCGTCTGCGCTTTCGTACCCGAGAGAAAGATGGCCTCCTCTTCCATACAAGCGATGGCACCAGTTACATAACCCTTGAACTTTCAAATGGTGGAGTTATTGCCAAGGCAGATTTCACCGGAGGGGTGCAAACTATAACTTTGAATTCACACGATTACTCCGATGCAATATACCACTCCGTTATTTTAGAAAGAAGAGGTGGAGACTTATCGTTGCAAGTAGACAAGTCAACAAAATCTGAGCAGTTCAACAACGCAACTCTTCCCGATTTCCAAGATTTCTATGTTGGTGGTGATGATACCAACTCCCTACCAGGCGCAGATACTGTGCCTAACTTCAAAGGTTGCATAATGGATGTCAAATATAACAATTACTCCCTGGAGTTCTTCCCCTTAAACATACCAGACTACACAATTGACAATTTTCCTATGATAGACAACAATAATGTTTTAGAAGATTGCCAGAGTGATGATGCATGCCGTACGAGCCCCTGTGAAAATGGCGGCAAATGTGAGGTGACCTGGAATGATTTTAAATGCGATTGTCCAAACGGATTTGGAGGCAAGAACTGCTCTGAGCTGACCATCTGCGCGTTTAATCCATGCCCGTATAAAGTTGACTGCCTAGATAGAGAAGATGGCGGATATGACTGTAAGTCGACATATTTTGTCTCATTTAAGGTGTCTGGTCCATGATGGACCTGCCCGAAATTTTCTAGTAAAAATCGGCATGAATGATATTTTACCGATGTAGAACCGATTTTTAAAATAAAAATTGGGGGTCACCGAACTCGTTTTTGCTTGAGAGTCGGTTTAAAAACAGCATTTTTGGAGGTGTGTTGGGAAAAATTAGTACAGGGAAATGTGGCAAAAGTGACGGTATTTAGTGTTGATTCAAAAAATCCCCTGGAAAATTTTTTCTAATTTTTTTCACAAAACTTGCGCACAAGTATGTTCTTTCAAATAAAATAATAAAAATTTGGGGTCACGGAACTAATTTTCCAGACAAATATTAAAATATGGCAATTGTTAGCTTCAAAACACTACTCAGAGTATATGCGCATGCGTATTGCGGCACTTACCAACTCGGAAACTAGCGCGTACAGGTACGCTTGGACAGCACGTGGACCAGACACCTTAAGTCAAATCAATTGGATTTTGAGATAGCAACAGTTTAAGTCCTATCTCAAAACTCTCAAGTTTATTGTTTGTTTCTCCAAAATGCAGTTGAATAACTGTGAAACAACAGCTTCAATTTGGTTTTTAAGTCCCTGTGTTGCAGGTTCCTGGAAGATTGTGTTCCTGGTTACTAGGAGAATCTGTACCTATGAGATCTAGACTATTGCGCCAACATCTAAGTAGAGTTGGTGGAGTCATTTCTTTCAAGCCACCTTAGCCTGCAGTCTAAAATCAGCACATCATCATTTATGATGAAGTAGTTATCGAATGAGTTGGCACAGCAGATACTGTACAAGTTAAAAATGGAAAGTTGATATCTTTTGAAATCTTGAGAAACTAACCCTAACTCACCATGAAATTGAAATACTTTGTTACCATATTTATACAACTCATTTCATTGTATCCTGAATCAGCAAAGAAATTTAATTAATGATAAAGATGCCATGATGCCAACTACTGATAGAGTGAAGATACTTCAACTGACATATGTTCAATTATATAAGAAAACTGCAATTTGATATTAAGATAACAGTTTTTAGGAACTTTCCATAAATAAAAACTCACTCAATACATGCAAGTGCTTTAATTTCCAATAACGCAACCTTCTCCATATATCTTTTGCCAGGTGTGACAGAAGCTACATTTAACAGCGAGCAGAGCATGATCATGTACACCAACAGTATCAACCAAAGCCGGCACTTAGACACCATCTCCCTCAGTCTCCGCACTAGAGAAGATGACAGCATTTTACTTCACTCTAACAACCAACTACAGGGATACTTTTTCACCTTGGAAATTTCCAGCGGAAAACCGCGCTTCCGATTTGATCTCGGAGCAGGTGATACCAACACGCTCTTGATGGATTTTATTATCAATGATGGTGAATGGCATAGTGTTGTAATCCTCGTTGGCGATGAACTGACCATTGGCTCGGTGGATTCACAAGTCAATGAAAGCTTAAGTCACTCACCTCAAGCGCCATTACAGAGTGTCATCACGCAGCAAGGTAGTTCCGATGTGTACCTAGGGGCTGTGGATTTCTCTGATAATACATTCTTCGACTTCTACAATAAATTTGACGGCTGCATGGATGAAGTTAGAATCGGTGAAATGTTACTTCCATTTTTCGAGGAAACAATGTATAATAGTACTAGTGCGGAGAATTTCTATGCTACCATCACTGATGTGAGCATAAACTGTACCAGTGATCCAGTTTGCGATTCTAATCCATGTCAAAATGGTGCCCTCTGTCAAGATTTGTGGAATGAATATGAATGCCAATGCGTACCCGGTTTTGCAGGTAATTTATGTGAAATCAACATTGATGAATGCGAGGAAGATCCGTGCTTGATGGGATCAACATGCGTGGACGGCATCAATAATTTCACGTGCAGTTGTATGCCGGGGTACGAAGGTCGTCTTTGCGATGTTGATATTGACGAATGTGCTTCTAATCCATGTTTGAACGATGCTTTTGGATGCCAAGATTTGGTGAATGGTTTTGAGTGCAATTGTACGGCAAATTTCACTGGACGGAGATGTGAATTTGAGGTAAGAGAACTTAATTGTAAGATGGCAACATGTTATGCTTCATATCAAAAAATTTATAACATAGAAGAAATTATAGGAAACATCTAATACAAGAACAAGTGCATCGATCAATACATATCGACAAGACTCTGAATAAACCCTTACAAAGATGTCAATCCAAAGGCACATGCAGATTCCAGAAAAATATATATTTGTAATATTCGGCAATGGGTTTGTTAACATGTTCAGAAGAAGTGTAAGGCACCCACCTTTAAGTTTAGGGTTACTTTTCGTGTGGGTTCAAGGTAGGATGGGGTATAGGGTGAAGGTTAGAATTAGGATCTTTGGTTTGTTTTTGGTTCAGGTTAAAGCCCAAGCTTTTGATGAGATTTTAAGTATATTTTTTCAAATTTTTAAAACTCTTTGTGTGTTTTGTGTTCAACAGGTGTCCATGACTTGTGATGATTTGCCGTGTAAAAATGGAGCTACTTGCATCTCTATTGATGATGCACTACCAGGAGAGGTGAGTCTTTCAGATTAGTCCAAGACTAAGGAGTTATTATATGACAAAAATACCAACCAAAAAGTTTACATTTTGGGGCAAGACATTGTTAGGCACATTTGAAAGGACATTATTTTTGTCTCTGTGCGGTGGTGTATGATGTTAGAGGTCCAACAACTTATATTTCAATACCATATTTGTTCATAATTGGGTATAATGTGTTTTAAACTTAATTATCTACATGTTTTAGGTGCTACTTCAAATAACTGGTGGCTAACCTCCCAGAACCGGTGGCAGCCATTGTTGAGAACTCCATGCATTCATTGCGTTCAGATATTCAAGCTTCATGGAAAATTTTATGACTTCAAGGCATTGTGAATCAAAAAGCACATTTTTATCATTGCAGGTGTAAAAATACCACATTTTGGTTTGTATTTCACATAGGAAGCTTTATTTGTCATTATCAACAATCTGACAGTAAGGGAATGTTTTATAATTCATTTTGACATTAATCATACTGAAACTTCTCATCACATTTTTCATACAGAATGCTTACAGATGTGAATGTGTTCCCGGTTACGAGGGTGAAAACTGTGCCTACGAGATAGACTACTGCGCCAATCACTTATGTCAAAATGGTGCCACATGTAATTCTTCATTGGAACTGCTGGACTACGTGTGTCATTGTCTGCCGGGATATGATGGTCGTTATTGCGAAAATGACATCAACGAGTGCGAAGGCGTAGCCTGTCGGAACGGAGGAACTTGTGTGGATTTTATCAATCGATATGAATGCAACTGTGTACCAGGTATGTAACTTACAGAGTCGATGAAACTAATTTCTATAGATTGTTCAAGGAATAAAGTTATTTAGCTACTTAATGCCTTCATGGGGTTGAGTTTTCGTATAGATTTTGACACAAGTGTGTTAATCCTGACATGATGCAAAAACAGCATGTACATTTTACTCTCTCTAGACACAAACCATGTTAAGTAAGCAAAATTTGCAGATTTCCCTTCAAATTCTACCAAAATTTGGCTTTCACTCCAAAAGAACAGGAGGTATAATAACTTGCTATCCATGAGCGACAACAATATGCTAGCTATTCCTGTATTGTTAGTATATGGTGGTCAAAAAGAGTAACATTTTCCCTTTTCCTTGAATTATAACGTTGTGTCCAGTGTTATCACACCCACACTTTGGTAACACAACTGGACAATTTTAAAAGCTCTCAGCAACTAAAATATTTCCATCACAACTTTTCATATCATTTTAGTAATTTTATTCTTACGAGTTTCAGCCTTTAAGAAGACTGAAACTCTACTAATGGTTTCAGCCTTTGTTTATTGGTTTGATTCACTTTTGTAGTTAACTTTCCCTTTTCTCTGTTGAGCATATATTAAGTTATGATAGGCTTGGGATGGATATACTGGTCTCGTAACATTGACACACATGTGAGATGCAAGTGACAGTATTAACCCTAACTGACCATACAGGATTTTCCGTTTCTAGCTTATCTCCTCAGAAAGGGAGGGGTGAAAAAAAGCATGGTTTCACCTGGATTCGAACCCGAGACCTCTCGCTTCCCAAACCCTGTATATCCTTAGCAGGCTACCGCTGAGGCGCTGTTAGGGTTAAGTAGGGTTCCTTATTAACCCTAACTGACCATACAGGATTTTCCGTTTCTAGCCTATCTCCTCAGAAAGGGAGGGGTGAAAAAAGCATGGTTTCACCTGGATTCGAACCCGAGACCTCTCGCTTCCCAACCCTGTATACCATTAGCAGGCCACAGCTGAGGTGCTGCCCATGCAGCGATTTCGTTGCCATATATAACCCCCGTCTATGACGTATTTGGACTTGGCGCATTATAGGTGATTTCAATAATGAGATTCTGTGAGATTATGGTCAGTTAGGGTTAATGGGTTTCCTATTGACTTCTAAAATACCTAGTGGTTAATTTTCTGAATTGCTTATTTTCAGGGTATGAAGGAACACACTGCGAGTCTGAAATCGATGAGTGCCTTTCTGGCCCATGTGACAACGGAGCTACCTGTGAGGACTTACTCAATGGATTCCAATGCATATGTCAGGCTGGATATGAGGGTAGGTATTCTTTTAACCAAATGATTTGCATGTTTTATCATACTCACAGAATAGGCAATTGAATCAGTGGACAACAAGATCCTAAATGTGTTGACAACAAAATCTATATCTTTCTGTGAATGTAACAAAGTCTTAGTATGTGTAATTTTCATGATTTTCAGGGAATAGGCTACTATTAAATACAAACAAATTCATTTTCCTATATTTTGTTTTGAAGATTTTTTCATATTTTCTAAATATTTTGATTTAAGACCTGGAGTGATGGTAAATTTACACTTGACGCTAACAAAAGCGCACCGAGCATGCATAGACGGGAGTTTTAAGCAGTGCTGATAGATCAATATCAAAACACTACCTCTTGCGTCAAAGCAAACCAAGTTGAAGAGCAGAACTTTTATTGCATTATCATGTTGTCTGCTGCCCCAGTCTATTTGCATTTTGAGTATGAATCATAGATTTACAGGGAAGATACCAGGCTTTCTATACCAGCCCGTGTAATGGCGTCGTCAGCAATGGAGCTCAAATTGGGGGTATTCGGGTCCACTCGGTTCCCGGCAAAATCAACTCCGAGTGCCGAGACTTAGTTATGTGTAGAGACAACCTGCGCAAATAATACTAAACACGAATTATACGCCAACCTGCATGCAAAGCGTGTGCGCATGTTTCAGTATTTGCGCATTATGACAAAGTGCGATGCATCATCGGCAAAAATCTGAATACCCACAATTTTGTCTCCATGCCGGAATAAAAATGTCGGGTGTGCCTTGTATCTCCCCTGTAAATCTATGGTATGAATTCAAACGTGGTGTCGTCTGTTGTGAAAATTATCAGCATTGTATTTGCATTGAGTATAAATTCAGCTTAATGCGACACTTTAGGTCAAGCAAAAATTAATTGTACAATGTGAACAGAAATACAGGGTAGGGGTTGCATTTACAATTAATGTGGCCCTGCACTTTGGATTTTTGTTTACACTTACCAGTAAATTGTTGATTGGGCGGTAGAAAAAGTCAGTTTGTTTACAAAATGCAGATACAACCTTGTTGCATTCACAGGATGTGTAGATTATTAATTTCCTTGGAGATATGAAGAGCGTGTGGATTTAGCACAAGTTTTGCGATACATTGCATATGATTAGAATTGAATTTTTTATTGGTAATCATGCTGTAGGTGTGCACCTGTTGCAGTAGTCCACATTAGACTTTGTGCATCTCCTGAACTATGATATAAGTTCATATACTTGCTAGTCGGAATTGAACTGTAATGTTGTTGCACACTGGATGATTAACACCATGTAAAACAATAAATTTGAGTCAAAAACTTGATGTGACCTCGGGCCACCTGCACACGGTGAAGCCTGTATGCGACTATTTTGAGATGTCTCCATAATGTGATGTGAATAGGTAAGGTTTCTATTGGCTAAACAATAATTTATTGGACAGAGTAAACAAAAATCCACAGTACAGGGCCCAATTGTTTGTGAATGGAACCCCTACCATGAATATTTGTTTAAATTGTCCAATAAATATTTAATTTACCTATAGTGATGCTCTGAGCTACAAAAGCCACATCACATACGTGCGAACAAGTTTGAAAATTTACAAACCAAGGTCCATTAACTTGTAAGAGGTTGATTTGGACCAAGTATACAATGTTACTTACTTGAGTGCCATATTTTCTTCTTCAATGATGTTAATTTTTGACATTTTCTAACCAATTGTAAAAATCCAAATGCAAATTTAAACTATGACCAAGATGTGAACATTTTGGTAAAACAAAATATTTTGATCTAAAACCTCTTTTGTGTTTTCAGACCCGAACCTCTTTTGTCGAAATAGACACCCATAATTTTACCTTAAATTAATTTTTTCTTTGGTTATCATTTAGGCAAAAAGGAAAACAATATTAGTTTGATCAATTGATCCATAATGAATTCTGGCCCGCCTGGAACAAGCACTTCTGGGTGATTGCCTTTGTTCTGAACAATAGCAATGTCAGTTGGTTTTGAAGTGTTCCTTATGAGTAAATATTTATATTTAGAGATCAGATAATATTAAGTAATATAAATTTGAGCTGAAGTTAAAGGGACTAGCCTAGATTCTACTTAAAATTAAAAACCTATGGAAATGCTCGAAAAAAAGCTTAAAAGTTCAGTAAAATCCAAAACGGTACAAAAATTTACACAGAAATGGTTCAAATTGAGAATGAATTAATTTGAAATATATAGTGATGGTAGTAGTGTGATTATCCTGTGTTTTGTAAATCCTAGATTTGCACCTCAGATGGATTTACCAGATGAAAGATTGAACAAAACTCTTGAAGATAATTTAGTACATATTAGAAGAGAAACAATTTCATCAAAAATAATTTGTTTACCATCACAGTTGTAGAAATAAAATCTTTTTAAGATTTGAAGCTTGAAACACTGTTCTGCCTGCGGCAGAATTAAAGTTAGTAAAGAATTGCAATTTTCTCCAATATTCCTCAAATCATGGCAAACTACTAGAAGGTTATATTCCTGTTTACAAATTTTATTGATTCATGTAAACAAATATGTAGGTAAAAAATTAGTGGGAAGAATCTAGGCCAGTTCCTTTATGTGTACAGCATCATGAAGATGATTATAATTATGTTTTGTTGTTTGCATTCTCCATATCACGAAAACTTGTCACATGCAATAAGTCATGCATGTCACAAACAAAAATGTTGTGTTTTTTTCCAAACGTATTTGAACAAGTACAACAATGTTAAGCAAGCAAAATAAATCTTAAATATTTGAACCATAATGGTCTGTTTTAATACATTACAACCATTTTTCTTCTGCTTCATAGTTTAAGTAGAAAAAAACAACTCATCACAAATTTGGTCATTGTACCTTATAGAAAATCTTGTACACAATGTTGTTGTACTTGTTCATGAAATTGGTAAATTTATCATTGTCCACAGTGAAACTCCACATAAATTTAGCATGAGCACCCATGCACATCTTAAGCTGCTTTAGGTCTTTTAATGAACATTGTAATTTGTGACTTTTTAGGTATACCTCGCATATTTCATTTTTTTTCCCCTTTGAGTTTTTAGGGGGGTGGGTTCAAGTACCTTTAATACACTGTAATCCTTTTGAGTATAATTTTTACAAATTGGCAATTTTAATAGTGCCTAAGCTGCCTGAGCTGGCCATTAAGTATCAGCAAATTTATCTGTGTTAAATATTGTTAGACAATTGTATGTGTTATATCCAGAGGATGGTTTGACAACAGAAAAATAGGCATGGAATAAGACAAAAAAAATAGATAAATAAACAAATTTAAATTAATAAAATAAATGAATGGTTATCTATACAATATGTCACAAAATGCAATGTGCATTTCAGATTTATATATTGCATGTTTTAATATTTTGCATGTTTTAATATTTTGCATGTACATTTCACTTAATTGCATGTATGCATGTAACCTGATTGTATGTCACATTGCACCACATGCAATTGCCTCCTCCAACTTTCATCTGCATTTGGTTTTATGTATGTTTCTACACTATACCATGTATACTGGTAGAGAATTCTATTTATGATTATGGCAATTAAAAGTCATCAGCATAAATTTATATTTGGCCTATTGTGGTATATAGTTCTTTGTAACTGTTTCATGAAAAATAGTGTTTGTATTCACATGGTCTGGGAATTCCAGTAACTTGTTAGCATGTTTTATATGCATATGTAGACAGCATAGGACAAATACCTTCAAGAATATAGACACCTGTATATTTAGAAGGGATATCTGCTGTAATTGAGGTGAAAATTTATGTAATGAACTCTTTTGCTTCAATGAAAAGATGGCATTTAGATATGGTTTTTTTTTTAGAAAACAGTGACATTCATGATTTCTTCTGCCTAAGCTTCTTTTTCTTTTGTCCTAGTTTAGCTTGAATGAGTTCTTGTCCCTTATTTTATTGGTTGAAGTGGTTGAACTCAATAAGGTCTTAGATTTATACTTTGTTTTTTATTGTTACTATTTTCAAGTGTTGATATACCAAAATCAACATTTCCCCTTTGGTTTCAGTGGTTTATTGGTTTAAGTGGATATGGATTCTCAAGCATGTGCATTTGGGTTATTTCCTTTATCAATACCCTTTATTCAAAATTTTAGATTTAGAAGAAATAATGTTAGAAAACAACATTTCATGGGGTGCTACTATAATGGTAGTGTTTCCACATGTTGACCTCAGCTTTTTTCAGTAATGGGTAATTTTCAAGGATTTCTCATGTTAGACATTAGTAAAAATAAATCTAAAAGACATTAATATTTTTATTTGGAAAAGCCTAAATGAAACTAATTACAGAGCACATAATTTACATAAGACTGTTCAGCACCTTTCTTCCTTAATTAATAATTAATCTAATTTAATGCAATGCATCACAAGTTACATTGTGTCAAGTTTATACAGAATACGAGCCAGCTACCAATAAATCAATTGATTATAAACCAGCTTTTGTCTTACTTAAAAGGGTCACATTAAACACTCTGTTTACAATAATGAATAACACTTTTTAAACTAAAAGGTCTTCAATCACACTATCATAAGAAATTGGAAAAAAAACACCACATAATAAAAATGTAATTATTTCAGCACAACTTTTCTCATTCAAACCCCAAATTTACTAACATAAATGCTTAAATTAATTGCTGTGAAATAAACGTGCATGTCTTATTTAACTAACCCCCTTTAACATCTAATAATTCATTCTAATAACTTTTAATGCTAGTTGTGTGTGATATTTACCAGTCGTGAACACAATATTTGTGAGGAACTCGGGTGCTCTAAGGCACCACAAGCTGGAGCATTTTTACCAGAAGAGTTCAAAACCTTACCACAACCACCTCAGTGGTCAGTGCTTCAGCAAGATTCTGAAACATAGCTTGGCCTGTAAAACCTGGCATGTAAAAGTGATGTACTAAAGATAAATCATAACTTGCTTATGCAAGAATTGTGACCCTATGCACAATATAGTGGAGTTGTCTTAAACTTGAAATGAGCGTCACAGTTGATATAAATCGTCATGTCAGTGCAAGAAAGTTGTATCTGCAATGGCTGCCATATGTCATATTTATTTAACACTTTATCACCGGAATGTGAAAAATTGCTCAAAATTACGGTCACCTGAAGAACTCTGAAAAAACATTTCAAGAGCTTCTGACCTGTGACTGGACATTATAAAGTTTGCAATACAAATTTATGAAAAATGGCAGCTATTGCAGATACGACTTTCTTGCACTCACATGATGAAATATTCTGCAATTTTAAAGTTATGGCTGCTCTTTAAAAATCAAACTTATTTCATCAAAGAACAAAACAAAATTGGGTTGTGAATAAGAATTAACTTATCCCAATTTTTTTCCCAGTGGCAAAGTTTATATTTCTTATGTAACAAAGATGATGCCAAAAGCAACAAGTATTATCATCAGAATTGGATACTTTCATTTTTTTCTGTTTTTGAAATATTGTGTTCATGATTGGAGAAACACATAAACAGTTCTTTGCTTAATTAAATTGAACCTTTTTTTTCATATTTGTCCACATTTTCTTGTTATCTCCCCTACTCCCTTTCAGGAAACTTATGTCACTTAGATAAGAACGAATGCCTGTCCGACCCCTGTAAAAACAACGCAAGATGCGAAAATATCCACGGGGATTTTATCTGTCACTGCCCTGCTGACGCTTACAACAAGTTATGCGATCTTACCCCGTGTTCCCCAAGCCCATGTCAGAACAGCGCTTTGTGCCAGACCCAGTCACCGGGGATCGCTGTGTGTGATTGCACCCTGGGGTATTCTGGCCCCACATGTGGGACTGCTAGTTGCCAGGGGGTGGAATGCCAAAACAGTGCCAGATGTTCCGAAGATGTCAACAAGACTAGATGGCAGTGTCTGTGTCCACAATTTTTTGAAGGTATTTGATCCCTGTCCTCTTTGTTGCATATTCCTTTAAAAAAAAATGGTGTTACATGTATAATAACCGTTTTCTTTCTGAACTAGTTTTGTGTCTGATTAATGGGTTTAACCCCAAGTCTTGTAGTATGTATGTCTACGAGCTATCTGAGTTCTAAGGATAGAAAGTATTTTCTTTCTGAACTAGTTTTGTGTCAGATTTTTGGGTTTAACCCCAAGTCTTGTAGTATGTATGTCTATTATGAGCTAAAAGATCGAATGTGTATCATCTGATGATCCCTTTTAAGTTTAAGGCTATTTTTAGATATTATTGTATACATACTTTTTTACTAACATATTGTATAAACTGCCGGGGAGATTTTGCAGGGTTGCTTTCAAGGCCACTAACGTTATATTTTTAATATACTGCTTACAGTCATTGCTTCATTTGCTTACAATACATTTGTATCAGGATGAATAAATGTAACTTTCGTACTATTATACCTTTACAAGAGTAGAGTAAGGAGTCCAGTAATATATTTTATTACATTTGCCAATATTTATTTATGCTGCAAATTAATGAACTAAATAAGCAATAATAATTCAGTTCATGCTTAGATGTCAAATATCAGAAGCTTTGAAGACCTATACATATTCTTAACATTTAGAGTGTATACATTTCATTATACATAACAGCATATTAACAAAAATGACATCTTTTGGTAATGAAATATATCAGCATCATAAATTAATTATGTTCAGGAGACTTAAAAGTAACAGTTTCTTTCCTAGAAGGTTTATACTTGCATTTTGATAAATGTTTTCAAAGGTAGAAAATCAGTCTTAATATTAGTTATATTGAAGGGAGGACGGGTTGGTGTAGCATTTCTTTCCTCATTCAACACCACTGCGGCCCAGGTTCGATTCTCTGTTCGATTCCCTAGGTTGTACAAAAATTTGGTTGTCGATCCATATTCGCCCTCGCAAGTTTGTTCAGAGCACTTCAGTTTCCTCCTGCATCTAAAATCGAAAATTCTTTCAATTTTTCTGTCTTTCTCATCACAGAGGCTTCCCTTAAATTTAATGTATTTGCTTTATTGGGATTAGCCTGGCTCTTCGCCAAATGTTGTAAATAAATAGAAATAAAGTTATCTAAAGAGAGAACGGATTTGTGCCCAATTGGTTTCTCTTCAGACCTCAAAATTGTTATTTTATACATTTCATAAATGGCATAATAATTTGATCTCATTTTCAATTTCCACATATTTGTGCAAATTATTCAACAAGGATAGATTGTTCAAAAATATTGAGGTATTTAAGTGTTGATGTGCTTATTCAAATGAATTTAGCCTCTTTCTTGAATTTCAAATGGTGCGCAAATTACTTTCTAAGTTTGTTTTTTCAAAGTGCAGCTTACATCGAAAGTTGAATCTTATTTTCTTAAAATTTATTTTCCTGGTGTGCGGCTTATATCCCAGGCGGCTTATATTCCAGAAATTATGGTATATTGATGGCGCTGACAAACCTGCAAAGTCTCTCTGGACCAGTTGAAAATAGGGCAAACTAGGGCTACTTGGAACCTGTGGTATTAAAGTTGAAATAGTATCAGTTGTTTTACTGGAGCCTCATTTGCTTAACCATCACACATGTGTATTTGTCGTCACTTTCAAGTTGAGAATTCATACGGTGACTCCGAACTACAGAAGTTTTTAGTTATGTTTACATCACATTAAGTGAAGTATTTATGAGGTATATTAAAAGAAACACATCTTGGTTTATTTCCAGAAGTAGCAAAATTTCCTGATCTCTTGGTGTTGGATGCGTGTCACTACTTTCGGATGTGTTGCATCGGGATGCAGTCACACGCATCCAACACCTCTCTGGCAGGAACCAGGGGTCGATTTCAATAACATTATGATGCATCGTAGCTAATGAAGGGTTCAGCTCGTAAATACAACAAGATATCACAAAGACATGAAAACCCTTTGTAAGTGTTAACTGCATCGTAATATAAATGAATTATGCATTGGACAAATCGAACCCTTTGTTACCGTTGCGATGGGTCAAAAGGTGGTCGTAGCTAACGATGGGTTTAGGTCTTACGATGGGTTAACAATGCATTTTAACGTTAGTGAAATCGACTCCAGGTATGATAAGTTAATCCAGAATGTGTTTAAACAGAACTATTTTAATTTTAGGAAGAGGTTTTGCTATTAGAATATATTAGCAACCTCCCATGGTATGCAAGTGTTGAGGCTCTGTCAAAAAAAAAAAAAAAAAAAACACTTTAAGAGTTGTGACCTCAGCAAAAAAGTTGCCTCTTTCATCTTTTGCCCTTTAGATTTAGCATTTGTGATTTTCGATAAGACAGCATTTGATTGATTGAAGCTTCTCTATCAATCTCTTTTGTAATTACTGTTAGGTAGATTTTTCTAGAGTCACATGCATAGGAAGAGTAATCGCCAAATCTGGAAAATCACATTAGGCAAAACCCACACGAACGTTAACATCGAGGTGTATTGCGGTACTTCCCTCGCCTTGCACCAATGAGCCCAGGACCGTGTCACGGGTTCGAACACCGGTCCAGGCGCTGTATGTGCAATTGGTTGACAGTCCAAACTTGCTTCCGTAGGTTTTCCTCCGGGCGCTCCGGTTTTCCTCCTGCACTAAAACTGGCAAATAAATCCGACTATCTGACAGAGAACCGTCATGGAAAGCAGTGCCAGACACTGATGAGACTATCCTCTATAAATATGTCATATTTATTTATTTATTTTTATTGCTGTGAACTAGTAAGGGTTGTTAAAACTTGTGTGGGTTTTGTTTGCTGCAGCATGCCAGCTTGGCCGACTGCTCCTTCTATATGTGACATTAATTTGACCATTCAGTTTGTTAGCACTGCAGTGCACAAATGAAAGCACAATTTGTTATATGCTGTTTTCAGAGTCTTGTATTTGCTATTCTGGTCATGTGGTTGTATTGTGGTTTAACTCACTTGCATATAACTGTCAAAATTGGATTGTTGCCACCATTACCAATTTGAATTTGGTGATTTTATGATTTATGAAGAGTGGATATTGTTTACTTATAAAGGCATCATTTTGAAAACCACATCCAAGACTCTGAATTCAGTATCATTTATCAATTAGTTATCAATATTGAGTAAGCACTAGTTGGAATCGATTTCAGTTTCTTAGCAAACACACTTGTTCTACACCATGCAATTGTAAGTTATTTATATGTTTTTTATTGAATAGCATATAGAAAAGACACTTTGTGTGAAATACTATTAGATAGTATACAAATACTATATGGTCAGAGGTGAAGTAGTGCAAATTGTCTTTCCAGAGGTACTGGTTATGTGACTATTATCCCGAGTCAGCAGGGCGAAGGATAATAGGCCCATATCCAGTAACGAGGGAAAGATAAATGCACTGCTTCACCGTTATAACCATGCAGTATTTGTTTTATTATACCTCGCTGTGACTCTGGGGATGAGGTTGTAGGGAAGTATTAAAAACCACTACAAGGGATAAATAAACATGATAAATTCATTAAAATTTATAAGGTATCATAATTCAAAATATCATATTTATTTAAAACTCACAAAGAGAAGTGCTTAAAAAGAGCATTCGAACAAGTTTTATCTTGTTTGAATAAAGGTTCAACAATATTTTGAATCTTGTGTTCAAAATTATCAATTTTAAAGAAGGAAACAATCAACTCCTTAATTAATTTGAACACTTTAATGCACATTATTTATTTGTATATCATCTTGAAAGGGTTGTAAAAGACATCCAACTCAATGCTTGACACTAGACTCTCATAAGACGGGACGCGCAATTATGTACATTGGTGGACTGCTCAAAGTTCCATTGTTATGGGAGCTCGTCTGGGCTAGTGGAACAGCGCAGGACTCTGAATCAGTAGGTTGCGAGTTCGGGCCCCGCTACAGCCAACGGGTTATGTCCTTTGACAAGACATTTAATCTCAATTTGCTTCTTCGACCCGAGCGGCATTGGGGAGCTGTTATGTGGAATATTACAATCTAAGTGCAGATTGAGTGTGCACCTGGCCAGTAACACCTCAACTTGATGCAAACTGATTGTGACAATTTCCTGACAGCAGTGTAATAATAGGCAGCAGCACTCTGAGAATGTGTTCACAAATTTAGTAGCGCTATACAAAAGCTGTACATTGTTATTATTATTATTACTATACCGTACCAAATTTTATCTGTCCTATCAAAACATAGTCATGTTATATTTCTTCTGTTCAAGGCATGTCTGATGTCTCAAGTATTCTTGCTCATGTAACTTTTGTCATCTATGTATTACATTTATACATATCAAATGAATGATCTCTTCCTTATTGGGACTGAGACATGAAAATTCTATGTCCTCAACTAGAATATGTTTTGAGGATATTGTTTCATTAAGTAGATGCTGTACCAACTGGGTTATTGAGGTTACATGACATGAAAATGCTATCTTTAAATTTGGTTAATTGATTCTGTGTTTTTTTTCTTTTCAAGCAAGAAGTATGGTACAAAAACAATTAATATTTGTAGGGAAATAAATTTGACAAGGTTCAACATTCATTTCTTGGTTATGGACATAGACTTTCAGCATCCCATGAAGGAACAAATATATTCATTTGTGTATGTGTCACCTTGTCGTTTATCATAATTCTATTTGGTTTCATGTTCATACATATTATAAGATTTAAGATCAGTTGTCTGAAGATCGCCCAGGCGTGAAACTCAGAGTTACAACTTCGTTCCATGAGATATTACTATATCATAAGATTAATATGGGGAAAAACATGCATTTAGTTGAAAGGGTGTGTCTAAACAGGAGTTTCTTGGTAGCCTGATTCTGTTTGGAACTGAAGAAAAAATGACAAGTTTATCAACCATCAAACCAAACACAATTTATCCTTGTGTATTTGATTTCTAGCTTATCTGTTTGGCCATTATAATGTTGAAATGTTGTTCATTGAAAGATCATTGATTGGGAAGTTTTTACATCTTCAACATTCACTTGAAAATTATATATTATGTATGAAATAAATATATGACAATGTAAACTTAATAAAATATTAAAAACCCTGCCGATTCTTTCTCCTCCAGGTGACCTGTGCGAGTTAGTTGGTCCATGCGTTAATGATCCATGTCAAAACGGGGGTACTTGTTCACAGACACTCGACGACGAAAACAAGTTTGAATATACGTGTCTGTGTCGTATCGGCTTCAATGGGACAAACTGTGAGAACGAAATCAACTGGTGTGATAGTAACCCCTGTCAGCAACAAGGCAGTAACTGCACTAGCGATAGATTTGGATTCAATTGTACTTGTGCTCCTGGCTATGGAGGTAAGTTAGAAAACATTTTTTAATTTCAGAATGTTTTCTCTTGCAACAACTTCACTATAACAAAACTAAAACCAATAAGAATGGTATTTGGTAGATCAGATATGTAAGATTTTGTCATTGCTGACAGCTTGTTACTTCAATGATGATAGGTTTGAAATCAGTTGACCACCAAGGACTTTGATTGATTGTATCTATGTGTCATGTTTTGGGACATCCTTAATTCCCTGATCTTTCTACATGCCTTGCATCGTGACTTTTTCAGATGATCCTGCTTTCTAGTGATGTGACCAAAATAAGAGAGTGTTTAGCTTTTTATTTTGCCAAGAAGCCCTTTTTCGATGTTCACCTCTTTCAGAATAACATTAGTGGCCAAACAATATAATGATTTCATGGCAATAGTACCTTGTATCATGGCTAATAGAAAACAAGCAAGTTGTCATCAAAATCCTCATGTATTTAATTTGACAAATGATGAATTGTTGTTTTAGTATCATACTGTGTGTCCAGGATTTGTTTCCATGCTATAGCTGAATTCAGCTTCAACACAAACACAAACACACCAAGCATGTGTAGATAAAGTTTTGAGCAGTTCTAATCAATGGATATCAAAACGCAACACCCACTTGAGAAAAGCTGAACTTTCCATTGCGTTGTCATGTCAACGACTGCTGTGGTCCATTTGTGTTTTGAGTATGAATTCATCTGCGATGCCGTTTGCATTGAAAATGATTGGAAACGCAACACATTCCGTTTTAAGTATGAATTCAGTTTATCTTATCCCTCCCTGATATTTGTTTTTATCAGGTGATGTGTGCCAAATTAAGCTTCCTGACTGTGCCAGTGGACTCTGCCAGAATGGGGCCACCTGCATTGATTATGACTACCGCTACGAATGTCTCTGTGTCCCGGGATTTGTCGGTGACCAGTGCGAGACAAATTTTAACGAATGCGGCAGCAATCCTTGCTTGAATGAGGGCAGGTGTGTGGATGAAGTTAATGGCTACACTTGTGATTGCACCGACACAGGTAAATTAGATTTCTTGTTTTTAGTTATTTAGGGACGATCGCGGTGATAAGTTCTTACCTGTAGATTTTGTTTATTTTTTGTCATTTAATAGATAAGTCTAAATTTCAAAATTCAGCAATAAAAAATGGGGGTCACCAATCATCTAAGCGCGCTATGACGTCATATATTATGACGTCATTTTCCTTTTAATTGACGATAACTTGAAAACTCGAGCGTTAGGTTTATTAACGCAAATAAATTAAAAAATTCTACAGATAGCAAATATTTGAAAAATCAGCATTTTGTGGATGCAAGCGTTAGGTTTATTAACGCAAATAAATTAAAAAATTCTACAGATAGCAAATATTTGAAAAATCAGCATTTTGTGGTATAGGAAATTACATGTAAAAAGTTTAATCACTGAAGGCCCGTTGGCTCGGGAGCACTCGGTGCTACTCATTACTATTTCGTGCCATTTTCGGCGCTTACCGGGAAGACAATGCGTAAAAACCTAGTGCGTGTTTTGTGTATTAGACGCAAATCTTACGCTTATTTGCGCGCGTTTTGTCAAAATCTTCCCGCCACTGACCAACAACTGATTCTGTAACGCTGCCATCTGTTGGTGAAAATTAACACCGTGATCGTCTTTAAAGAAGGGCCTAGCAAGGATTACTTGCAGAATTCAAGGCTAATGAAAACCTTTTAACATTTTAACCTGCACATGTCTTTAACAGAAGAAATATAGTATGTGACTTCTTTCAGTCTTGATAACGCTACAATTTACCCGCTCCATTGGACTACTTTAAGCTTGCTTGCTGCATGCAGATGAAATTTGTTTAGAGCAGGCCTACAACAGCTTTGTTTCTTTCAATTTGGAAATAAACAATCCATGGAGGTTTTGAATCTCTTGTACATCGTGCTCCGTTTTCTAGCCTAAGTCCAACTACGTCATAGGAGAAAAAAAAACATGTTTTCACTGGGATTCGAACCCATGACCTCTAACTTCCCAAGTGAGGCACACCACTAGAAGGCCACAACGGGGCTGCTGCCCGGGCAGCGATTTTGTCCCCATATGCAACCCGCGTCTATGACGTATTTGGACTTAGGCGCATTTTTGGTGATTTTTGACAGTGAGCTTTAGGGCGATTAGGGTTAAGGATCAAGTAATTGGATTATTAATTACTTTATGATATCGATAAAAAGATAACAACTTGATCAAAATTATTCAAATTTCTCTATTGTGTGGATAACATATTGGACTGTTTTGGTCAGATTCCAACTTCAAAATACCCAGAATTGGCTACAGTTTTCCCCATAGTAATTCCGTTTAACCATGATTTAAGTTGAAAATAATTGCTATCTGTATAAAAGTATCCTCTTTTTTGGTTACAGGCTACGAAGGCACTACCTGTGAAACGGATATCAATGAATGTCTACAGGAAATATGTGAAAACGGAGGCACATGTGAGAACTTCCCGGGCTACTATAAATGCGAGTGTGTTGAAGGATTCCTAGGCCAGAATTGTCAAGCTTCAGATCCATGCCTAGAAGATCCATGTTTGAACGATGCGATTGAGTGTGAACCAATCGAATTTAACAAGACTGTGTATTTGCCAAGGTGCACTTGTAAGGATGGTTTTAATGGGGTGAAATGTGAACAGGTGAGTTTTAATTGAATACAGGGTGGTCCAAAAAGATTTATGCAATTATTCATAATTGTCAAGATAATGACCCATGCCTAGAAGATCCTTTTCTGAATCATGCGATTGGTTTGTAAACCGATGGAGGATAATAAGACTATATTTACCTGATGGTTATGAATTATGGTTATGGATTGGAATGTTAACAGGAGAGTTTGAATACAGGGTGGTTTAAAACTGTTGATGCAAGAGAAAATGGCAACGATTTAGTTATAAGTCTGAAACATTAAGATCAGCCTGTGATGCATCACTCCTATATAACTGTGCCGAAAACTACAATCTTGGCCAAAATAGTTGGGACACCTAACCTCCCCGCTCCCCTGCACAATTTTGTTAAGCAATAAGTCTCTATGAACGTGGTGTGTGCATGTGTTCATCGCAACATTGGATGGTGGGGGAGGTAGGTCCTGGGACAGGGAGGGAGAGAAACTGCGACATCAAAATATTTGACCCCACACTCCAATGCACTCATAACTATTTCATTATCACTAAAGTGTCCCAAGTATTTTTGGCCAAGATTGTAGTTCTAAATCAATCAAATCCACTTCTGATAAATGTTTGTCCAGAGTTGGACCAAAACTATGGAATTGTCTTACAGTTTCTGTTAGATCATCTTTGTCACTGCCTGCTTTCAAAAGGTCTCAATAAGCATTCCTTTACAACCATTGATTTTGTTGCAATATGTTCTTACCTTCTGTATTTTTTTTTATCTTGCACCGTGATCTAATAGAATTTTAGAAATTGGTTGGTATAGAAGTTTAATGTATATGTATTTCCTTGAAGTGCTTGTAGATTAGAGTCAAATCAGTTTGAATTTCACAATATGCAGAATTTGTCAGGGTGAAGAGAAAGCACAAAAGAAACTCCCCTAAAGGAGAAAGAAACGTAGGTGAAGATAACAACTTTTTTAGGCCTAATTGTCATTCCATTTATCAATGTTATTTAAATTTCATTGCAGAGAACCAGCAATCCTTCCCCAGTAAACTGGATTGTCATCGGTATCGTTATTGGTGTTGTGTTCCTGCTCATCTTGTTGATCATCATCATTGCATTCGTCGTCGTCGTCAAAAACAAGCGAGCAACTCAAGGAACCTACAGCCCTAGTAGACAGGAGATAACTGGCTCAAGAGTGGAGATGGATAACGTGCTGAAGTTGCCTCCAGAGGAAAGGCTTATATGAAAGTACTTTGAACTTTTATACATCTAATGCGGGTAAATATTGATTATACTATAGTGTATGGAGGAACATTATAAGCCAAGTTGATGTCATCTGCGTTTTGAAATTTTGCGTAGCAGGAGTATTATTTCTCTGTTCAAATTTCAGTTCATGCCGAAATCAGTATTTGAATTCACACTTTCAAGTTCACCCCTGGCTTCCAATACAGAGATTGTTTATGTGTGAATCGGTACTGATATAAGTTCCTAGGATTATCGCAGTTTAAAAGCGAAGACTACATGAAGCTGCCTTGAAGACTACGATGAAAAAAAGCTGCCTTTTGATGAAATGCATCAGGAGCTGTGCTTTTGAGGCAAAACCAAGTCAAAGCCATGTAGTGAGCCGGGTAAAGATGACACGAATCGGCTCAATACATTTTTTGTTTCTAATGGCTACCCAGTATTTTGCTTGGCTTTTCGCAGCAAAGTGTCTGTGTTTTGAGCTTGATTGTTAGATATCAATGTACAATATTATTTGTATTACAAAAGTCTCACAAAATATATTCCATATCACTTTATCACTTTTAAAATCAGTTTAAATAGTATTATGAATTTTACCAAATAACGTGTCACAAAAACCAAGTGCCTTTTAAAATGGATAAATGAAGCTTTTTTACCTCAGTTTGAGAAAATGCGATGATATATGTGTGTATTAATGATATGTTGACATATGCCATAGCTTTGTTTGTAAGCACATTCTGCCAAAAATGGATTGTGATGTATTGAGTGCCTGACAAATTCTGCCAAATCTTGTAGCATATCAAATCACCTTGTTTTGACTTTCTCCAGTGGCTATAACTTGTGACTGTTCATCAGAAAGGAGTGTACTAATGCATACCTGCTAACTGTCCCAAATTTATCAGGATTGTCCCGATTTACAACTCTCAAAATGACCAAAAATCAGGACATCCCGATTTTGAGATATTAAAAATGAAAGGAAAAGTCACCAATCCTGACTTGTATTCAGTAAATATTTATGCTCTTGTAGCATATATTTGGGCCAAAACCTAAAAAATGCATTAATAAAGATAAGGAAAGTCACAAACCCACCTGTATTCAATACATATTTATGCTCTTGGAACATATATGTGAGCCAAAATCGTAAAAAAAGTCACCTCGCGCAAGCGCTCGGCCTTTTTGTCCTGATTTTGGGTTTTACAATGTTGGCAGGTATGCTTATAAGATCATTTATTTAAAGCTTGAAAATGAGTCTGGAAATTTATGACAATCTTGACAAATTTGACATTCTTCAGAATTAAAGTCTCATGTAGTCGAGTCTTGACTCGAAAGAAAGTCTCATGTAGTCGAGTCTTGACTCGAGTCGCAGTATTATTACAAAGAATGACTCACGTTTTTAAATATTTCCACATTGAAAATTTAGTGAGTCAACTTAACTCGAGTCACAAAAATAGTCAACATGACTCATCTCTACGCAAATTTCAATGACTCAACTACAAGTCACTTTTTAATTGCTCTTTGTGGTGGGTAGTCGCATCTATTGTCATGCTTTGAAGAAGAAGTTATCCATGTATGTGCTTAATCAAAACAGTGTGTCTTATGCTCTTAAGAATTATATCAGATTTGTAATATTTTTGTAAGCACTTCTTTTGCTCTTATTATTGTCCCAAACAACTCTTTGAATTCAACAAAATTATGTTTAAGGGATGTTGTTTCAAACATATGTTGAACATACTTTATTTGAATTCTGTACATTTTCAAAATAAACATATGTATGTATTTTAATCTTATTGATGAATAATTTGAAATAGATGGTGAATTTTTGAGCTTAATATGGCTTTTATGCAGAAGGATTATTAATTTTAAATAAAATCTTATATGAAAGTACTTTGAACTTTTATACATCTAATGCGGGTAAATATTGATTATACTATAGTGTATGGAGGAACATTATAAGCCAAGTTGATGTCATCTGCGTTTTGAAATTTTGCGTAGCAGGAGTATTATTTCTCTGTTCAAATTTCAGTTCATGCCGAAATCAGTATTTGAATTCACACTTTCAAGTTCACCCCTGGCTTCCAATACAGAGATTGTTTATGTGTGAATCGGTACTGATATAAGTTCCTAGGATTATCGCAGTTTAAAAGCGAAGACTACATGAAGCTGCCTTGAAGACTACGATGAAAAAAAGCTGCCTTTTGATGAAATGCATCAGGAGCTGTGCTTTTGAGGCAAAACCAAGTCAAAGCCATGTAGTGAGCCGGGTAAAGATGACACGAATCGGCTCAATACATTTTTTGTTTCTAATGGCTACCCAGTATTTTGCTTGGCTTTTCGCAGCAAAGTGTCTGTGTTTTGAGCTTGATTGTTAGATATCAATGTACAATATTATTTGTATTACAAAAGTCTCACAAAATATATTCCATATCACTTTATCACTTTTAAAATCAGTTTAAATAGTATTATGAATTTTACCAAATAACGTGTCACAAAAACCAAGTGCCTTTTAAAATGGATAAATGAAGCTTTTTTACCTCAGTTTGAGAAAATGCGATGATATATGTGTGTATTAATGATATGTTGACATATGCCATAGCTTTGTTTGTAAGCACATTCTGCCAAAAATGGATTGTGATGTATTGAGTGCCTGACAAATTCTGCCAAATCTTGTAGCATATCAAATCACCTTGTTTTGACTTTCTCCAGTGGCTATAACTTGTGACTGTTCATCAGAAAGGAGTGTACTAATGCATACCTGCTAACTGTCCCAAATTTATCAGGATTGTCCCGATTTACAACTCTCAAAATGACCAAAAATCAGGACATCCCGATTTTGAGATATTAAAAATGAAAGGAAAAGTCACCAATCCTGACTTGTATTCAGTAAATATTTATGCTCTTGTAGCATATATTTGGGCCAAAACCTAAAAAATGCATTAATAAAGATAAGGAAAGTCACAAACCCACCTGTATTCAATACATATTTATGCTCTTGGAACATATATGTGAGCCAAAATCGTAAAAAAAGTCACCTCGCGCAAGCGCTCGGCCTTTTTGTCCTGATTTTGGGTTTTACAATGTTGGCAGGTATGCTTATAAGATCATTTATTTAAAGCTTGAAAATGAGTCTGGAAATTTATGACAATCTTGACAAATTTGACATTCTTCAGAATTAAAGTCTCATGTAGTCGAGTCTTGACTCGAAAGAAAGTCTCATGTAGTCGAGTCTTGACTCGAGTCGCAGTATTATTACAAAGAATGACTCACGTTTTTAAATATTTCCACATTGAAAATTTAGTGAGTCAACTTAACTCGAGTCACAAAAATAGTCAACATGACTCATCTCTACGCAAATTTCAATGACTCAACTACAAGTCACTTTTTAATTGCTCTTTGTGGTGGGTAGTCGCATCTATTGTCATGCTTTGAAGAAGAAGTTATCCATGTATGTGCTTAATCAAAACAGTGTGTCTTATGCTCTTAAGAATTATATCAGATTTGTAATATTTTTGTAAGCACTTCTTTTGCTCTTATTATTGTCCCAAACAACTCTTTGAATTCAACAAAATTACGTTTAAGGGATGTTGTTTCAAACATATGTTGAACATACTTTATTTGAATTCTGTACATTTTCAAAATAAACATATGTATGTATTTTAATCTTATTGATGAATAATTTGAAATAGATGGTGAATTTTTGAGCTTAATATGGCTTTTATGCAGAAGGAGTAATTAATTTTATTTAAAATACCATCGTATTGTATTTAAATATAGCAAAATATGAGTGGTGCTCTGGCAAAATGAGATGAAAGTCGCGATTTTCAAAATTGAGTTTATGATATATTGTAATTCTCCATAATCTCAGCTTTCGAATGATATATAATGTCATACTTTCTTTCTGCAATCTTCATTTAAAGATTGAAATACAAGGCAGTCCACTCAAAATCTGGCAGTAGAAAATTGTCGCAAATCGATTTTAAAGTTACTGATTACTACCGTATAATGTGAGATAGCAAAACGCCATCAATTACCTGTGAATAATTGCACTTCCCAACACAATTGAAGTTCAAAATCCAAGGTATAGTTTAACACTTACGCATTAATGCATTTAATGTCAAAATACAAAATTTGATATTTTCACCATATTTTAACTTTAGCAGCCATTTATTCCAAATCTTCAATCGTGACTTTTTTGCCATTTTGCCAGAGCACCACTCATATGCAAGGTTAAAAATTTGATCAAAATATTTTATTGAAACAAAACGTTTGCTATAATTGATTAATTGCAGATGTAAATTGAATGCAATGTTTTTAACTCAAAATTTTATTGTTTTACTAACTTAAATCTAAACAACCCTTTTAATGTTGTAAATGTTTCTTATTATATTGTATTATAAAACCCCTGAAGTATTTGTGGAAATTAAATGTAAAAATACAATGAGAAGCCACCAGAATTTTTACCCTAAGCACTATTCTTAGCAGCTATTTTAATCCAAATGAAATTTTGTACATTGCAAAATAATATGTTTATAATATAATCCAGTAATATGTAATTTAAACTGTTAAAGTAAGATTATTTGCTAATTGTATGTCAAAAGAAGGGACTCTACTGCAGTTAAGCTTATAAGCAAGCAGTCTGGTTAACTTGAAAGGAAAATAAAAAAATATCATTTTTTTTTAATTTATTTGACTTGAATTATCAGGACTGAACTTTATGGTGAAAGAAATGTACTGCAAGCTCTAGCTGGCAACTAAGCTATTACCATTATTCATCTGTCAAGTAAAAATAGATAAGGGGGCTAAACAGTTGTCAGCTACAGTTAATTGCTTTTCATGAATATGGGTCTCGGTCTAGTATTGAACTTAGTCTATATCTTAAACTGTTTTGTGCAAATGAACCAAGTAAAAATGATTCCCTCAACTTTGCAGAAAGTCCCTCCTTTCAATGTTATTCGCCACATGTTGTATGTGTTCTTTGAAGCAAGTCATGCAACTCTTATGTAGATGAAGTTACAAAGTTGAAAGAATGAATGTAATATTTTATATCAATTGTAAATTTGATGGTGCACTGTAACAGTAATCAAGTTTTGATTAACAAGTATTGAATTTTTATGCAAATATGTACATTTCTGCCTTACAGTGGATTAAAATACGAGGGGATATCAAAAAGTTTTAAACTTTACCCAGAAGGGATTGAGATATATCAATTTTGTCAGAATAGTCACTCCTCCTTATGTACATTATGGTGTAGAAATTGTCCGCTAAGTAGTTTTACTTTCTTTACAGGTGGTGATTGATGCCATCTACCTACCTGCTTAAAATATAACCTGCATGGAGGAAATTGAGACATGCTGTATAATTAAGTCCCTGCATTTGAAGGATTACAGGGCCCAATAAATTGTATTGGCAACACTTAAGATTAGTTGTTTGATACCATAGTAAAGGGTATTGTTACCTCTATCCATTGATTCCAAAATTATGGAAATTGGTCCATGAATGGCGTAATAAACATTGCCGACCTGAAAATGTTGATTTTCATTGAAATATAATTTTATTTTTTTTTTTCAATAGAGAGGACTCCTACAATAATGGTCTGTAGACGGTCAGTTAAAAGTGGGAGAAGTGTGTTACTTTGCACATTGACTATGCAAAGATGCCTAAAGTATCTCATAATAACATTTCGCTCCTGGCACCATTTTTCTGGGTAAAGTTTAAAACTTTTTGATACCCCCCTCATAGAGTCGAGGAGTTCTCAGTTCTCAATTTGCTGAAGAAAAATCACACACACCTTAAAATAGGCTTTTTCTTCTAAATGTGGGTGAAAAAAAGTGGCAAATTCTGTCATAGTCCAAATACTTTGTTCAATTTGTATTAAGTACAAAAATGTAGGACAAAAATGACCCATATGCTTCATTTTGAGAACTCCAAAATTTAGTCATTCCAGTAGTAGTCCACAAACATTTCCAAAGTAGTCATTAGGCATTCCAGTTATAGGTACAGTGGTCGACCTAAAGTAGAAACTTTTCCTGGTGAATTATACTGTATTCATATATTATGTATTCCAAGTTTTTTTGTTTTCATGATTATATTATGTATTTGTACTGAATTTGTATATAAAGCAAGTTGGCATGACCAAAAATGGAATGACTGTCCAAATCAGATTGTTGAACTGGTTGTTAGCAGTTTTGCTACTTTTGTTTTGTCGAAACTTGTCACTTCTATATACAGTGGCAACTCATTAACACGTAGTTTATGGGAATCTGCATTTTAGTTCTTGTTATCAGAACTTCGTGTTATCCAAACAAAATTACATGTTAAATCTTAGCTTGGGACTAGGAAAGTACTACTTGTTATCAGAAAGTCTGTGTTATCAGGTTACTTGTTAACGAGTTGCTACTGTAGTTGTCATAAGGTACAATAAGCTAAAATTGGATAAGGCCTATTTGATGATAAGAGTTTCAAAGCAACAAAACAGAGAAATTCTTTCCGTTCAGCCCAAACAGTGAGATGTAAAACCAGACAATTGACAGGCAATCGCTGTACTTTTAAGTTCAGTGCCCGTGATCCAAGTTGTAATCCGTAAATCTTGGATTATTTTTTGCAGAAAACACCGTCACTGTCCCTGGTGGTCATGGAGTAATACTGTTTGCTTAGAATGAGAGAACATTATTTGAATTCTTACAGTATTAACATTTGCCTTGACAAATTCCATTGAATGTACTCCATTTTATTTGAATTGGATGGAGGCTCCTCTCATTCTAAACAAACAATTGACCAAATTTTTGTTATCTATCTCATTTCTAGTGAGCTTGTATTAAGGGGCCACTTCAATATTCAACTGGCGGCAGAACAATAGTAACTGGCCAGAACCGGGGGTTCCAGCTCGGTCAGACGCCAGTCGAGTTTTAAGTGATTTAAGGCTTCACTGTACCATAGATGGTTTTATCCATATTGCAAGGGGCAGGATCTGATGATAAAGCACATACCCAATACAATTCCGATTTTGTAAATATATATTGCTATGTAACTCAATGATTATCCAGATTTCAACTTCCGGTTTATGAATAATGGTAAGCCAATTAACCATTTCTATATCCCTACTTGTCCTCCTTCTGAGTTCCGATTCCCTGGCCGATTTTGTGGATTTACCCCATCAACGGCGGAAGCATGTCAATTATAGGAATGGTCTATAGAAAAGAAACCGCTACTGCCTTTGAAAAACACCTTTGTATTTGTTAAAGTCATAACTGCTTGGTACATGTTTTATTTATATGTGCTTAAAATTGAACTTCCAAAACAATTATAGCTAAACTGCAACTTGTATAGTCTAGTTAAAATATAGCCTATTGTAGATATCTAGCTATAGGCTTGCTTTATTGCGAGAAATTTTAACCAAATTAAGTTCAAATTTGAGCCTATGTGATTCAGTGTCCGAAAATGATTGGTGCCTTGTTTTTATGTTGATTGTTGCATCTATATTGCTTTGTTACTGGTTAAACCAACATAGTCTATTGTTTATATTTTTCCATGTATGTATCGCCACATGTGATGTGTTTTTTGGTACCAAATAAAAATGAATTTGCAAAGATTTTTATTGTATTGTTATAGATAATAAGGGCATCAGGGTTAATGATGATATTTCAATTGTGCTTATATGTAAACATATCATATAGATTAGCTGTAGATTTAATGGGTTAATATTTCCTTTTTTGTCAATACATTTTGTTTATTCTTAGATTTTTGGAAATCTGTTATTTCTACAGCCAGTCACTGTTAAAGTAACAGAAATGCTTAATATTTAAAGGGGTTATCTAAATATATTTAATTTGCACATTGTCAATCAGAGTATAAATTCTAAGGGAATTGCTTTAACCTAGTAAAAGTCTCTGTCAAATGTTAATCAATCAAAGTAAAACTTTCAGATTTCTGAGAACATCCCTATAATTTGACGTTGAAGGGTACATTGGGTTTTGTTTTTTTGTTTCATTTTTTTTCTCAAAAGACCCCCCCCCCCTGTACTTCTAATTATATATGTAAAGTGAATTTGGAAGTATAACTGTGATGATTATGATTACGTACAAGACTTTTTTGTGATGTCCTTAAATTGTATCTAATATTTTTGTTGATATACATTGTACTAAACAAGAAACTGTAAATAACTAATTGGTAGTACTAATGTTCTATATTGTATTGGCAGTACTGATTACTAACATGAATATTCATAGATGTCAAATGCTCATGATATAAAACAGTGTGGCTTAATGCTTGTAGACAAAATACAGCACTTTTGTTTTCATGATTGACTCATTTTAAGTACTTTTAACATGGTTTGGGTATTCAAATATCATCATTGCAACATATTTCATTTTGAAGAAAAAACATGGAAATTGTGATTGTTATTGTGTGTAATTCCATCCCAGATCCAAACTGAAATAGCGTTGAGATTCTGTAATCATCCAAATTTATGTAATTTGTATTCAAATTTAAAGCTTGTATTTCAATATACACTGTCCCTTGATTTGAGGCATCATTTGTAATAATTATATAATCAGAGATATCCAAAAAAGAGATACAGCGAAATATGTGACACGTCATATCATGTTACATTTTGCAACTTTCATGTTTCTAATAACGTGAAACCGATTAATCCCATAACTTGAAGATGAATATTCCGTTTTGCTGCTGATCAATAGTTTAAAATGGCATCATGATGTGACAAGTCACCACTGTACAAGATATCGATTGATATTTGAGCACCCTTAACAAGAATTCATCTTCAAATATGGGATAACATGGTTTTATCGTACCGTACGGGTCACATATAATTGACATTGTGTATGGAACTCTTTAATGTTATATCATAGAAACTGAATATTTGGCACATTTTCTAGTTTTTGCTTTGCTTCATCTTGAATATTTGACAAATATTCTTGAGAAATCATCACTACTGATTTATGATGAATGTTACACATATTTTATCATCTGAACAGCAAATCAGATCTGTTTGTTATACGGTAAAGACCATGTTTTGAAGCAAACATGATGCATCACACATTTAGTTTCTATTCAGTCGCATTCATAAACATTGAATAATTATTCTTAAGTCCAAATGAATAAACCAAAACTTGATCATAAGTGTTGTAATGTAAGAATTCCTGATTCATGTACGTATCGGATTTGTTTTTACATGGAAATTATATTTTATCAAGAGCACATTGCATACCTGTACTTTGTGTTGATTATTTGAAGTGATGATATGAGGCTATACTTTGATCAACACTAAATAGGCGGGAATTGTGAGGCTTTTATTCATCCGCAAGTAAACATATTCCCACTTGCACGTGCACCGTAGATATTGATGCGCGAGTCACACGTAAAGCTCGCGCTGGGTCTCCTGCAGTTGTGTTGCGTTCAGCTACGCACACGCTTATCTGTATCAACTCACGGTGTGAAGAGGCCCGCCTATTTGGAGTTGATCAAAGTATAGGTCAATGTACCTGAGCATGCTTACCCAGTGTCCCGATTTTCCCAGGATTGTCCTGATTTTTGCATTTCCAAATTGATTTTTTCAAAACCCATGAAAATCACGGCAAGACTCACAAGTATGTTATGGTTTGCCAGAAAAAACACAACACAAAATAACTCATATGGCTCATTCTCCAATAAACCGTGCAACTTTGGTTAGAGAAATGTTGAAATTTCGACTACTAATAACTCATGAAAAACATACAAAATCATAAACTCTTATGGTTTCTGAAGAAGAAAAAGTGCATGGGAGATGTTTTAAAAATATTAACCATTGTATTCCCTATTCCTAAATTTTGTATCTGTCGTTTCGTATCTGTTTGAATCTTTTTTTTAATATTCATTATTGAGAAAATTAGTTTTCTTACAAACTTGATCTTTACACTAAATTAGGAGCTCTACACATACTACACTGTGGTGTAGTATTTCGCTCATAGTGTACCGCGTTTTGCGAGAAGGCAGCAAAATGTGCGTTTCGTATCTGTCGCGACGTGACAGTCACATAGGTTTTTTTGATATTAATATCCTTGTAAATCATTACTGTAAATATATAATTCTATATAACATATATGTTATTCAACACTGATTTACTTGATAAACCTAATGCGGAATCATCCATCAACAAATTCATTTTCACACTTTGTTATCGATTTTAGAATCTACTTCGTATCTGTTTGCAATATTGGCGACATGCTTTAAAAAGCTCTTATGCCATATCAAATACTTAATATAATTAAACTTTATATGTCATTATCAATACCTATTACGGGCTGTTAAATAGCGTGCATTGCGTTTGATATGCCCGAATATTTTAGGAACAGGGCACTTAAAACATAAAAAGTATGGCTGGCGACATGCGGAAAAGCAACAATTTTGCATTTTCAGATTAATCGTTATCTACTTTCCTGGCATGCTAAAATGTTTAGCTTCACACATGTTACTAATGTGACTCTAATAGCTAGACCACTCAAATTATTTGTAATAGGCTTAACAACGTTAAACAAGTAACATGAACATGAGCGACACCAAAGCGGCAAAGTTGCACACTTTATCGGAGAATGAGCCATATGTGTCTTGCAGAACACAGCGCGCTTACACCCTAACACATCCAAAAATGTCTGACAATAAGCAGCAATATTTTGTGTGCAAATAAAACCCAAGTTGATTACACGGTAACTTTAGTTTGTATCCCAGGATTATGCATTAACTCAATGAAATTATTATGTTTATTAATAATCAGAATGCTGATACACAGGACAAAAAAGTCTTTTCTTTATATACAGAATAGATTAATTTATTTGAAAAAAGCGTTATCATACAAATATAGTACATTATATGATAGAATACTGGGTACATTGTTTTTACTTCACATGACAAAGAAACAATATAGATTGAGTTAAACGTTAATGGGAGTCTTGAATTTGCGCTCCTCAAAGGTCAGGCATTGACGTCGAATCTTGGGGTCACAAAATCAGAACACAATGGATCTTTGGAAGTATTTAATTTGTTCAAAGTAATCTTCAAATTATTTTGTGAATGAGGTTATTTTTGCATCGGATGTTCAAGATCAAAAGTGAGTATAGTATGAGTGAAGGATAGAGGAGGGTAGATTCAAGACTCAAATTGACGCTTGCATTAAACTATCAAAGCCTTTTCAGAATAGACTACGCACCATATGTCCTTATGGTTAGGATTTGGGGTTCGAGGTCAAGTTATTATAATAAGGGTTTGGTAAGGACTAGGGTAAAGATAGGATTAAGGCCAAGGTTAGACAGTGTTCACACTATGCCTGTTTTGACCGCGACCCAGGTTGATAATCTAGTGCGAAAAGAAATTAGTCTCAAAAAAATCAACTCAAATTGATTTTGGGGATTTGGTGAAGTGATGGTTTCAAACCGTATTCATCCCGGATTGGACCCGCATCGATCGTTGTGTGGACAAATGCATGTATTGACCAAGGTTATAAAGAGCAATTGATGCAACTCAACAATATGGCGTTTTGAAAGACTTTCACCAATTTTTTGAATGAAAATGATCCCAAATACATAAAATCGTATAACGTATTGTGCAACGGATTGTACTGTGGAACAAGAATGGCCATCGACAACCCATTCAGAAGAATTTTTCCTTTGCATGGGGATCGGAAACAGAATTTTTCAGAACACTTCCAAGGCATACATCATTATCATAAAAAAAGAGAAACAGCTGTGATCTTACATCATACTTCAACATGCGGTACAATTATCAAAGTTCTAAATGTGGCTGTCCAGCCCGTATGAGTCATAAATGCTAGAAACTACATTTTGCGCTATAGGGGAAAATACATGTCAAGGTCTTAATTTGCCGAAATTGATTTTTTAACAGATTCACATTTCTTGTGCTTAATACAAAATACCAGCAAAGTTTCATTTCAATAAAATGCTAGGAAATGTGAAATAAATCTGCATTTTTTTAAGACAATCAACAGAAAATATATATACTTACTGATCTTTGAACGTGTTTATCTCAGTAATATATGTTTTACTCCCTGACAACCTTTCACTGATCATAACTTGGCTTCTGGAAATCGTGTGAAGTTCATTAAGGTGTCAGTTTTAATTCTTAAAGTATGGTTTTTGCAAATAATTAAAAAAGTGAAAATGACAAGAGGTGGCATTTACAGCTGGTTTGGGATGGACGGTCACAAACGAAACTCTCCCCTATGTTTACTTTAAATCTGAAATTAGCCACCCTTTGATGGCCCACTTGATGGCAATGCTATCGATGGGTATAAGCAAGGCATGTAGTGTAAACACAAAATTAATCAACCCACATCGTGGGTAGAACTCGGATTGACTAGGGTCCCAGGTTTATAGCTATAATGTGAACATGCTCTTAGTTTAAGGGTGCGGAGTCTATTCTTGGGTTACTTGGTCTTTTTTTACAGACAATATTTTTATTTAAATGAAAACAAAAATTGAAACTATTCGTAAGCATGCAATCACATTGTTC
>JXSR01S073943.1:23789-39498 GCA_000969725.1 Ophiothrix spiculata | reverse complement strand
GTTCTTCTCTCAACGAGTCATTGATGAGTGGAACAAGCTTCCAGAACACGTCGTGAATGCAATGTCAGTAAATTCCTTCAAATGTAAGCTTGAGAAACACTGGAAAGATATGGGGTTTTTAAAGGCTAGTTCCTAACTCTACCCATCAATTCCGTAAGTCCGTAAGTTCTACGCAATCCGTGCGTACGCGTAATTCAGAATTTAAATCACCTGACAAAGCTGATGCATTACGATCATTATGACTGGTCAATTTTCCCCAGTGACAAGAACTTGGCGTGATGATCGCGGGAACAACCTTTCACATCCAACTGCGTGAATTGCAGTGTGTCGCGTACGGCGCAGAGTACTACTTGACAACACGCATTAATGAGTAAAAACCCCGCGAAACGGGGAGCTTATTTCTGAGATTGACTTTAGTCATACTCAAATTGTCGCTTTTTGTAGCTTTTGCCTTTGCAGCTCTGTCGCTTTCTTCCTTTCACACTTTTGTAGCTTTGCTGTTTTGTCGCTTTTCAGATTTGTCGCTTCATGTCGCTCTGAAAGTTGAATTCATTTCAACTCAAAAATTTTGTTTGTTTGTTTGTTTTTTCTTTGGCAAATCGATAAACACAATCACAAAAATAGTCACAATATCATAAATCGATAGTAATATACAAATATAAACATATAAATAGCAAATAACACACTAAATTAGACAGCCAAATCGATATGCCAGGTCCCCAGGATGGCCCATAAAGTTGACTATATGTCAACTTATTTCCAATGGGGTCCTAAATGCCAATATCGATTATCTCAGCGACATGTAGTTTGCCGCTACGACAACCGGAAGCAGCAAGTTTTTGCAAAAAATATACTCAAGCAGCGACAAAAGCTGCAAAACTACACGAGACGTGACAAGTATGAAAGCAGCATAACTTGCCATAAGCTCTGTCACTGACTCTCGACTCTGATCGATCGAGTACCGTAAATACGGGTTCACACATACTTGCGCAATTTCCGAGGTTTTGATTAATATTTCCCTTTGACTTGTGTAATCGCTTGATTTTGCCCTCGGGCAGGATGGCGAGCATCGCTTCATGATACTATTGTTGTTGTCAGCGCTTTGTATCCTTTTGGTTAAAAGGCGCTTTACAAATGCCAGTGTATGTATGTTGTTTCAAATAATTCTCGGACATGAAAATTTAGAGCCTTGCGTAACACAAGTTGCATGTGCATTTTACGCGGGTACACGACGTCGACGCTTTTCAGGCACGCATGATGTGCGACACTGTGGATTACTGATTGGAAACGGTGTTGCGTACTTACCGGTGTCCTTGGATACTCTTGGATACGCAGTGGCTGCGTTCAGAAATCAAGTTCATGGCCGAAATTTATTTGAAACAGTAATAAGCGGCCATCCTGCCCTCGGGCAAAATCAAGCGATTACACACGGAAAATATGAATGAACCCTTTTAATAGTGAAAGATATAGCGGACAACGGCAGCCATTACAATTTGACATGGGCTAAAATTAGCCCATGACTTTTTTTCTATTTATAACCCTCAATTTAAAATAGGCCTATCATGTACAAATCACTGTGGACATTATTCGTGAATCATTGTGCAAAATGTGTTTTTTGATGTGAAATGAAAATATAGGCCCTATTTGAAATTTATCCCTTTTTCTGTAAATATGATTTATAGCATAAATCATGAAAAATTTGTTTTCATTTGAATATCACTATTTTTAGCTTTTTGTTATAGAGCAATTTAGTAACTTTAAAATAAAGGGGTCAACCAGCTTCCTATTGTTTGATTTAATTTGTGAACGCGTGCCTGTACCAAATACGCAGTGGTCTCTCACGCGAGCGTACATTTTCAAGGTTGTTGTGATCGCGTCTACGCACAAGACTTTTGAGTACGCGTTCACAAATTAAATCCAGCAACAATAGTGTTAAAAATGGCGAAGTTATAGTTAAAAATGTTGTGGCCCGTTGCCATTGGTGACTAAAATTTTCAGATTTCTTGTGACTTTGATCAATTGCCTTGGTGCAGATTTCTGCACCCAAATTGGATAAATTGACAAAAATGGTACAATATTTTCCCTTATATTTCGGCTGTGCTATATTTTTATAAAGGGTGCGACCCCAGACTCTTACCGAATTGCAATTCCAAATCAAATAGTAAGGTTAAAAACAAAAGACGCTAAACTATATTTAAAGACAAGCAATTTTTCTGATTTTCTCCATAGGGCACTGTATTAAGCAAAATTTGAGGATCACAAAAAGTTGTGCAAAAGTTGAACCAGTATGCTGCCCTCTATATGTTATTATGATAGATGCTAATATGAATTGTTGAACTTTTTTATATCATGGTCAACAAATTTTGGTTTGAATTAATTTGTAAACCATTCTGTGAATATAACGCGCAATATGCCAACTTCCGGGTCCGTGAAAAAAGCCATGATCATTTCGATTCGTGCTGCATGGAGAGAACATCTGACTCAGAAACAGATTTTTTTTTTAAAATGGACCCTTTTCGAAGGTAAGCACAACCAAATCTTTGGTCATTAATATAATATAAATCCTTGATTGGGTCAATTCATAGTTCTTTTGAGCTACCAAATACTTTGTGCATCAAGTCTTTGTTATTACATTAAATCACCAAACATTTGACATCAAACAAAACTTTGTGGTGTTACTGGTCATTTTAACTATATTATAAGATAACAAAGACTTGTTGCACCAAATATTTGGTAGCTCTTAAAAGAACTATAGTTTGACCCATTTTTTTTTTGTTAATATAAATTTTTGCAAATAATATACTTCATGATTTCTTATTCATGATTTGTAGAAATTAATGTAGAAGATGCTGCTAGGATTGAGAACTAAGATAGCTCTGGCTGTGGCTGTATCAGCTGTAGCTGGTCTGATAGTAGCAGCAAGTTTCCTGAAAAGAAGAAAAAGACCACCCAGAGGAAAGACAATCAATCTATCAAGAAACAGTAGCAGTCTCAGTTGCAGGAGTTCCAATGGACGTAAGTGTAAACCATATCTATACAAATAGTATACATCCATTTTAGTTCCATGTGGGTGCATTTTTAAGTCATTTTAGGTAGATAGACCTACTTTAATTTTTTATTTTTTCACATTTGAAATTCTTAGATTGGGCAGAAATGTTTGTTATTCTTAAATTAAAGTTCCCAGATTGATTGTAGATGTGTGATGAAGATGCTTGTTAATGTTCATACTTTTAAATTGTTTTTATAAACATTCCATTTTTATCAGGCTTTTACTTGAAAAAAAATGCACCAAAGATATCTAGTCAAATAGCGAGTCGCGCTGACCAATCAAACTTAAGTGTACCCCAGATTGAAGCAGAGGCCCTTTTAAAGTGTTAAAGTGGTGCAAATACAGTACCTATTGATTGGGATATTTTACACTAGTCTGTCCGTGATAAGGCTTGCATCAAGGCATGCATCGGAGTGTTTATGAAAAGTAAACAAAATAAAACAAAATTACAGGTATTGTGTAAACGATGAAACTTTAACCTTAAAAGTACGGTGCAACTGAAGCTGGGACCATAAATGGTCCCAGAACTGAAGGGTGTATTTTTTGTCTTGCAGCACCATCTATCATCTTCAGCTACTTGGTATACTTGGCAGAAGTTGGTATAACTAGCTGATGGACAAAACATCATGTGACTTATGAGCACTTAAAAAGTCTAGCAAAATTATTGTTTTATGATCAGGGGTGTGAGAGTTCCTCTTTTCAGCTGATTTCCTCGTTTTTGAAAATTTTAGCTTTTTTATTGTTTTTCAGCCTGTTTTTGACATTTTTCCCAACTTTATGATGCTTTTCCTCGTTTTTCCTTGTTTTTGTCAACTGGCCTCTCACACCCCTGTATGATATAAAAGAATTTTGTTTAAATTTAGTTTACATGTTTAAGCAGTATTGCCCTTAAACATCGATGTATGGTGTTGCAAGTTGTACTCATTGTAGATTGTAAAACATCATTAAATGACCAGCAGGGCAGATAAATCTTTAACGAATCAATGAAGATGCATGGTCAAGTTATTCAATTTATGTCAATTTTTTTATATTTTTTTTCAGCCATGCAAGTTTCATATAGAAGACAACTGTTCAGTCCTCAGCATGGCGGCTCACCCAGGGCTTTATCTCGTCTTTCCCGTTCCAACCGTTCATTAGCTTCTAAGAAATCTGGCTATTCCAATGCTGAGGACAGCAGTCTATCAGGCTCTGTCAACTCCCTGGCTGCCAGTGAGTCATCATACAGAAGTGGGGAGCGTACACCAACAAATGAACCTGTCACTGTTCAGAGGCTGTTTAGACTAGGTAAATACTAATACTATAGGCCAAACAAAAATTTATTGGACAGTGAAAACAAAAACCCAGAATGCAGGGCCCCATTGATTGTTAATGCAGCCCCTACCCGGGATATTTGTTTATATTGTCCAATAAACATTTATTTTGCCTATAGCTTATTATATGATAAGGTTATACGCTGGTGTGAGCCCATTTTCTTTAATTCGTCAGACCTCCCACCTGACATAGAAATGAAGAAAATTTAAGAATGGTTTCAGGGATTTTTCAGTTTTTTACTCTGTTCATTGCTCTGACTAGATGTATACATCCAGTTATCCAATAGAGAAATGGAAATTAGCAGTACTATTGTAACCAGACCTTCATGTTTGAGGAGCTTAATTGAGAATGAGCTCCTGAACAACATTCCAGGAGTCGAGTGTGTTTCATTAAACTCCTCACTGCAATTACAAAAACCATGTTTCAAGTAGAAATATTTGAAATTGAGCTCCTCATAGTATCCCTATCTAAACTTAGGAGAGTGATTGACAGAGCGGACTGCAATAAGTAGATGTGAAGGAATGTTCTAACTAGTAGGTCATAGGTATATTAGAACTGTTCTTTCTTCTGTAAAGTCAAATACATCAATTTATGAAATATAAGCCCGGAAAGACAGAAAATCTGAAATTTACATGATGTTTTCAAAACAATATCATCCTTGTTTATTTACCTCCGTTTTTGTAGGAGTTGAAGCCTTTGAGTCTGCTATAGCTTTCTGGGAGCAAGCTGTTGATGATTTACAACATGGTACTGAAGAAGATACTTTGGATGAATCGGTACGCAGAATTTACTGTTCAAATGCTTGTTTCAGAATCTTTGCCTCAGTAATTGCGATGATATCTTGATATAAAATGTTGCCACACAAAGTCTCATCTTCCTTGATGTTTTGGTGACACATCAAATTTTTTGTGACAATCCATGACAAGTTTTGAGCTCTTATGGCATTGTAAGGTCTGATTGTCTTGTTATTTATTGGAGATTTTTCCACTGTCTTTTGATATAAGTGAATATATATCTTGTATATTACACAATGAAGTATTTGCCAATAATATGGCATGACAATTTAAGAAATTTGTATCATAGTGTTGGCTTTTTTGTGATTCGTTTCAAATCCCTATCTAGTTCATATAAAAAAAGCAATGTTTTAAAGCTTTATCTAGAAACTTTCCTAGGACTCTTTTACTTGATGGAATTCATACTTGTAAATGAACATTAATTTGTCACAAAACATGCCCCATTTCAGTTTTGAAATTGGTAAACCTTTGTGCACATTAATCTTGAGAAATGTTGATAAACAAGCTCTAAGATTCTTACATTTTCTCACATTAATATTATAGGAAAATATGCCTCCAGATATGGATAAGAGGCTACAAAGAATTCTAAAAGATGCATATAATCTACAGGCTGAATATGAAGAAACTGTATTTAGTCTACCAGTATCAGGAATAAGTACATCTGATCTAAATGAACTGAGCAGTGAGCTAGCATCATATAAAGGAAGACTGTCAGATAGTGATAATGATTCAACGACAGACTCATTTGTTTCAGCAACAGAGGTAAGGACTTACAACCAATATCCAAGATTCAAAATTTATTTCAATAGCGCATTCAAATAGCACATTCAAAAACAACTTAGAATAAACAAAACAGTATGTTAAAAACACAACAAAAGAATGGTATTGAGGATCAAACCTAATTATGTTTCCTTTTATTTTTACTTTTGCAGTTTCAACTTACAATAAAAGCACAATAAACTGCAAGTGTTGTAATGAGAATGTTTCAACAGATTAATGGGACCAAGTATACTTTAGGTCTTATCCAAAATGTTTATAGTTAGGAGACGGGGAAAAAAATCCTGTTTTTATGGGAGGGCGGACCTTTCAAGAAGGGTCAGTCGGTCGGTTAAATTTTTTCTTTAAAATATATATTTGCCTAAAATAACCCAAAATCCGGAAAAATTGGGAGAATTCTTTCTAAAATTGTTAAAACGGCTGATTTTACATGATTTTGGCAAAAATTTAAAAAAAAAATTCTCAAAAACACTAATTTAAGGTCGGTCAGGCCCCTAAAACAGGGTCTTTTATTTTCGTTGTCTTAGGGTTTGGGTATGTTTAGGGTTTGGGTTGGGTCATGGTTAGTGAGCTACAGTTAGGTCATGGTTTAGTGAGTTTAAAGGGTTGGGTCATGGAAATGGTAAGGGTCAAGTTTTTGATGAGACCTACAGACCTGAAACTTTTCAGCTGATTTCAGCTCTTTTTATCATACCTTTTCAGCTGTTTTCTTGTTAAATAAGCCTAATTTGAGCTCTTTGTGCACATTTTGACAGTTTTCAGCTCTTTTTTTGAAAATGCAGTTTCAGGTCTGGACCTAGAGTATGCTTTTTTTTTTCGATAGGTGGATTAGTCCAAATATTGATTTATAAGTTTGACCACTTTTTAAAAATTAAATATTGTAACAAAAAGTGACTATCAAATATAATGTGAAACAGCAAAGCAAGGCAAAGAGAAACTGACTAACTTAACATCCTCCACATTAAATGAAAGGAATAATCAAAATGAATTATAAGATACTAAACTAAGTATTGGCAAATATCAAGCCACTTTATATAACCATTTCCTAATTTGTTAATTAATTCGTCATAAAATTGGCTATGTATCTAGATTTTTATCTCATATTTAGAATTCAAATTGATCTATAGACTGCTTTTTGTGATGGGTTTTAAGTCATTTTATGATCTTTTTGATGTTCCAGCTTGCTGAATTAGAAGAAATGTCAAGCGGTTTGGAGTCGCCTACACTAAGTAGAAAACATGATCTGTATGATCGAGCATTAGATGCTGCACAAGATGGAGTTATACTGTGTAGAAGGAAAAGGTATGTTGATTTTTGGCTTAATCAGTGCTCCAATTTCAGGTGCTCAGCATACAAACGGCACATTAAATTGAGTCAATAAGGCCAAAAATAAAGGTTTGTCTCAGAAACCTGCGCGCATTGCTATGTGAAAATGAATTTAGCACGTAGAGCTACGTGCTGATCTCTGTCTCTCTCTTTTGCGATCGACCGCCGCCCGGGTTGCTGTCATTATTTTGCTGTTGCGAATTTCCTTTGAATTTTATGTTTTATTTTAACTGTCAAAACTTCCCATAGTTAAAAACTATCGGGATCATACTTAGAAACTGTATAAATATTGAAGGCTAGTAGTATAACTTGCAGATAACTGTCATTTATTATAAAACTTTTGTGTACTGGGTACCGTAAGTCGCCATATTTGCATGGGCGATACTTCGACTTGTATTGTAATAACAACATTAGTGTTGGGCGATACTCAATAATCCACAAACTGGGCACTTCACACTCGTAAGTTGGGCAATCAAAATTTTAAAGCATTAAAAAAAAAAAAAAAAATTTTGCAAATGGTTTCTGAGACAAACAGCAAGATTTCCCAGTTAAAACATAACTGTGCAAAGAATTCCAGATTTGAGTATCAGTAGGGTCACTTGCCAAGACTCCATTACAGGTGGTTTTATTTCCGTAACCTGAAAATGCTACTCCACAGATGAGATTGGTTAGTTTAGTGATTTTGCACTTGTATTTGACCGATACATGTTTGTATGTTAGCAGGTGTTTTACAAACTTGATTTGCGGAACCTTGGGATGCTTGGTCAGACTTGTTCTTTACTCTCTAAGAATTTGAATTCTTAGGAATTTTTGTCTGATTGTTATGGTTCTTCATAGTGTAGGTTTGTTTGCTAGGGGCTCTTTAAAGCGCAAGTAAATCTGCATGCATTGATCTCCAACTTCACAATGAAGGATTTTATAAACTGTCTGTTTATAGGACTGGATCTGGATCTGCTTTCAGTCGATAATAATTGTTGTTTTCAAACATGTGTTAATGTAGAGCATTATATGTGCTCTAATGATAATAATGATGTTTTTGTCAATTTATGTACAGGACCAAAATGTTAAGATGTCGTAGTGATGAAGATTTTCTAGCCAAAGTTCACTGTGTGAGACAAGCAATGGCCATATTACTACAAGATGCAGCAACCCTTGAATGGTTCATGTCAATGGGCAGAGGAGTAATAGGAGATGTACTATGCAAAGCAAGCTATGTAAGTTGGAATTTGTAATATCTGTGTTCAAAAAGGGCTATAGTTAATGAATTAAATTCGTGAATGTGTCCTCAGTCAGAGTCTTGAGCGTACATGCGAACAAAATATGCGTCATTGAAATTGTACGCTTGCGTCAGAGACCACTGCATATTTGCTACAGACATGCGTTCAGGAATTAAATCCAACAACAATAGTAGTGAATGTACTATTAAAAGCAAGCTATGTAAGTTTGAACTTTGTAGCATCTGTGGGCAAAGGGTTAGTAGGATCTGCTATTAAAAGCAAGTTATGCAAGTTGAAACATATCATGGACAAAGGATTGGGCATACTGAAAACAAGTTAGTCAAGTTTAAACATGTTACATCAGTGGACAAAGTGTAATTCAGGGATATTCTATTGAAGGCAAGCTATATGAGTTTGAACTTATAATATGGATAGATAGTTGATATGATTTGATATGATATTTATTAGGCATTTTTCCAAAAGAGATCAAGGCACCTTACACACTAAAAAACATATACACAGTTATACATTCAAATTGCACAATTTGCTAATAAAAATACAAGCTACTGCACGAGGAGGAAATATACGACCATCGGTGGATACCGACAGCCTACCCCAAAGGTGGAGAACCTCAGGAGCTAACACAAAATATCTTAATTTAAAAACATACAAGTAAAACAAGAATACAATTTGATGGCACAAAAATCAAGGAGATAAAATATGTTGAAGTTTGAACTTAATATTATCAGTGGGCAAAATGTCAATAGGAAATGAACGTAAGCTACTGTGGGCAAATGGTTGACTGGAATGTATTTCATGTAGCCACAGCACACTCTGAAGATGTTCACTGACTACTAAAACTGAAATTCTTTGAGACATTTTCCAAAGCAAAAAGTGACCCAACGTTTCAAATTGACTTTATTCGTAAGACCTCCGTTTGATTTCATGCAGCATGGTTTTGTTATTTCCAGGATGCTGAAGAATTTGGTAATACTTTTGATGATTTGATGGAGTATTGCAGAGATCCTGAGAGTTGGAAAGCGATAGATAGTGAACTCAGAGGAAGAGGGGTAAGATGACCTGTGTGCACATAACACTGTGTGAGTGTGTGTGAATATTGAACTAAGTCAGTTCATACACTCCACATATCACCTGGCCAATCAGAACACAAGAATATTAAATATACGGAGTAGATTGAAAATTCACTCAGCGTATTGCGTTCCGGTTTACATGACAGGCATTTAGTGCGTTTGAGTGTTGCATTGTTTTTGTTGGTTAAATTAAATTTTGGTGGCCATATAAAAGCCTGATTTCTTTTCACAAAAGATTCAATTTGGTTAATAATACATTTGCATTCAATTATGCTTGTAAAATGAGACAAAATCAATGCACTTGTGGTAAATTTTAATTGCTGTCCAATTCATTCGTCCTCTATGAGCATGTGAACTTGACGCATCATAATTGACCGCACATGCATTGATTTTATCTTGTGTTATTTTAAATATTCATTAACCTATAATCAACATGTGACACAGTATCAGAACAGAAGTCCATTCATTGAGGACCAGCATGTAGTCTAGAAAAGTTTGTGATTCTAATTCAGTTGGTCACAAATTTGAGGTTAACTGGGATATGTCGGCTGGCAATATCTTGGCTGCTTCATCACCCCAAGCGATTAATGGGAGCTGTTATATTGGGGATATCATAATATCTTGATAGGCACTTGTACATTTGTCTGTTGTCTTATTTTTATCCCAGAAATAAAATATGATAGTTGAGACCATTTGTCTAACCATCTCTTGAAGTTGATTATCCCCTTTTGGTCTTAATCAGCACTCGGAAGTTGTTAATACAGTTCCATTTGTGTTTTATTTTCAGGTGCAGTTTATGTCTTTCTATGATATTGTGTTGGATTTCTTACTACTAGATGCTTTTGATGATTTGGAATCACCACCTACTTCAGTAACATGTATAACACAAAATAGATGGCTATCAAATAGGGTCAAAGAAACAGTGAGTATAAGTCACCTTATGAAATAAGGCCAAGAAAAAAAATTGTAAGTTTAGCCCTTTCCCGACTGACCCAAAAATCACCAAAATTCAGGGTCGCTTTTTTAAACTCCAGAAAACTAAATATTGCAAACAATGTCATTAAACAAGAACTAATATTTTTTTAGCGTTTTGACACGTCAATTTATAAATTTTACTAGTTGCAAAATGTTTCCAACATCACTGCAGTACCTCATGGAAATGAATGTTTACCTTTATTTCAGAGCTTACAATGTTGACATAGGGAGCTTAACATGATTAAAAAAATAATTTAAAAAAAAATTGACCTAACGACCTCCTGATTTTTTTCATGAAAGGGCAAACAAACAATTTATTATTTTTGCTTGATGGTACAATCTTTCTTAAATGTGAAGATGAAGCTCTGAGAACATATAACTATTTCAGAAACACCTGTTATGAGTCAGGATATTTCATTTTCAAAGATAAACCACTTGTATAAAAATTTGCTCACCCCAACTCTTTTTAACTCTATTTTCTTTCAATAAATAAATTTTCAGTATTCATTTTCGTTTTATTTTGATTGGATCATTTTTTCAGGCACTTTCAACTGCTGTATGGTCAGTGTTGGGAGCCAAAAGAAGAATGTTACAGGTAAGTTGCATTTATGACATAGCTGATATCCAAAAGCATTGTATCATTTGCCGTGATTATTTGATATGGCAAATTTGTATGGCAGGCAGTTATGTGCAAACCTGTCACTTCACATCTTGTAGCAGTTTGCTGCATTCATGCATTGTAGATGCAGCTAACAATAGTGTGGAAGTTTATTTAGCACATTGCAAAACAGTTGATTTCAATAGTTAGTAGTCGGGCCCAATGGCATTGCAAAAGAGTTGATTTGCATATATCTAAAGCTGGGAGATAGACGAACTGAACATGGGTACAAGGATATAAAGCTATAACAATACACACTAGCATATGAGACCAGAACTGATGCTACCGTATTTCTAATACATAATCAAATAAGGGAAAGGAGAAATACTTTCATGGGTATTTCTCCTTTCCCTTATTTGATTTGCATAATTTGTAGTCGGACACATTACAAAAAAGTTGATTTGCATAATTAGTAGTTGCCATAAAAGTGAAATCATTCCAACTTATACCAATATCAATATACCGTTGCATCCAAAGTAAGACAGCCTACATCATATTTAAAGGGACTAGCTTGATGTGTGCCACTCCAATTCTCAACACCCTCCACGGGTTGCCAGTGAGGGATGATCATATAATTATTTTCATATATCACTCTATATCTGCAAGGTTATTGATCAGTTCATGTTGCTTTTAGAGCTGTCTTTGCTCTGTTCATAACACTCTTCACTTGGATGTTCCTGGAACAGTTACATTCAGCTTATTTAGATTAAGATATTGGAACAATTTGCCTTTTGGTACCCGAATTTTGCAAGAATCACAGTCTTCTAAAGCAGCTCAAGACTCATGTGTTATTAAATTATAACCTTTAGTTTATTTGTTTTTATCATTTTTATTGTTAAAATGATGTGATTATGCCTGGAATGGCACTTTGCACACCATGTTTGGCATGAAACTTTTACCAATAATCATATCAAAGAGTTTGTGCTCTTAGACAATTGACATAAAGTTGAATTAATAATGACAGATACTAAACTAGCATTGCCATTATATAGTCTCAAACAAAAAAGTGCCATACAAGGCCTATCTCTTACCTGTTTTTCATCAATCGAGAATATGGTTTTAGTGCTTTTTGTGAATATCGATATTGATGATATAGTAACTGTAAACATTTCTATTTAATATCCTTACAGAATCCTAATGGATTTCTTGCCAAAGTCTACAATATATCATATCATGTTACACCGGCATTAGCTTGGGGATTTCTAGGGTCAGATCCAGATCTCTTAGATTTAATGAACTTTTTTAAAGTAAGTATCCTGTAAAGTGAAAATGTAAAGCCTTGGTCACATGATAACCATCCGCCTGTCGGGTAATCGGAAGGAAGCTGCAAGGTCGGTATGACATTGATGAATTCTTGCATTGCCCGGTTGTTCATCAGTTGGCCGCTGTTAGTTAACATATCGTTTACAAGCCTCAAGGTTTTAAATCCCTGCGGCATGCTTTTGGCGCTTCTCTGGCTCACAAACATTGCCCGGTCTCCACATGGGCACCGTCCGAAGTCCTTCCTGCGGTGACCAGTCGGTCTCCACTGAATTTCATCCCAGTATGACGCCATAAACACATCATAAACCTCACTGCAAGGTTATGTGACCAGGGTAGAAGTTTCATAAATTTGGAAAAACAAGTTTAGTTCCAATCAGAAGCTGAACTTAAGCACTGGTGCATATGGTCTGGTAGATCATTGCTGGATTAGTGAATGGAAAGTTTTGAGTTCGGGCCACACTAGTGCATGTGTTGTTACATACAGCCTCTCGGTCTACACTGAATACCGTATTGTTCCTAATAATCGCCCACTGGGCGGCAACATCTCATAAGGGGTGGGCGATTAATAGAGACCAATTTTCAACATCACAATTTGCACAAAATCGCTAAGTAAGCTTAACAATTACAGCAACTTACTGTTATATGGTCAATTTTCATGAAATTAGTGCATTTTGCAATTTTTCGTGTCTTTGGTCCATATTTTTTTACCAAGATGATTATTTGGAATAAAACCTTTATGAATTGATAGGGTTTGTTGAACTGAATTTGGACATATATAGTTTTCCATACTTTCAGCTTAGTTTTCTGTGAGATATCGGCCTTCAAACACCCCAAAATCGCCAAAAATCGATGTCCAAAACGCAATACCTAAATTATAAAAAATCAGGAAAAATATATACTATCTTTTGTTCTTGCTTATATTTGCATTTTTGATGACAATCATGTATATAAATTATATTTTGATGCCCGTTTCCACATTTCCACAATATTTTTAGATATTTGAGATCAAAAAACAATGTCCGTGAAATCCATGTTTATTACGTTATCTACCAAAAAACGGGAAGTATACGGGAAGGTAAAACTTTCATCAAGCTAATAGCTATGCAACTTTTTTTGAAGTAAACAATATGTGACAATAGAAAATAATGTTGTCTTCAGCCTATGGCAACAATTGTGAATGCTAGAATATTTTGAACTTTTTCAAAATTGCAACCTTTTTAAGGATGTTTATTACGTTATCCATATTTCTCAGTAACTGAGCTAGCTGCATCAATATTAATTATATGAGGTATAGATACCAGGGCTTTGATCAAAAAAATAATACAAACTTTGACATAGGTGTATGTTTGTTAAAGAGAGGTGTGAAAAATGAACAAAAATGTTTATTACGCTATTGTTTATTACGTTATCGTTTATTACGTTGGATGGGTTTCATACCTATATTAAAGTATATGCTTGTAATATAATGTTGCATATGTGTATACATAAGTAATATCTTTGTAAAAAAAAGAAAAGCAACTTCTTCATTTTTGTTATATATAATAATTTTTTTGACCAAATTCAATTATTTTGGATAACGTAATAAACATAACTAATAAAGCATATTTCTTGAGAACAATCTAATATTCAAACTTTGTATTATACAAAATATTATTTACTCCAAACATCGTCTCTGATGATAATAATCTTGTGCGGTTTTCGGCAATTAAATTTTTGGATAACGTAATAAACCCTATCCTTTTACCATACAAAATGTTTAAGACCATGCTGTGAAAAAACGATGGAAGTGTTGTTGACTAAGTAAATGATTTAGCCCCAAAAATTTAAATTTCAAGACAAACATTTTTTCGACTTATTCTAACTCAAAATGCACTACTTTCATGAAAATTGACCATATAGCCCCCTATAACCCGGAAGTACTGACAATTTTTCATCATTTCCAGGATCGCGACCTCATTGGTACCGTTTCCTGTTACTAGCGATTTTTGTTTAAACCTTAATGATACACAAAAATGCTATAAAATTGAATGTTTTAACACTTCTCTTTGAATTTTTTTGGGGTGGGCGTTAAATAGAGAATGGGCGATTAATAGAAACAATACGGTATGCCCATCTATGTGTGCTTTATTTTGGGGTTAATGTCAAGTACGTGTTTGCCAAAGGAAAAAGTTTTAAGATCCTTAGACAGATAAAATAAATATAAATTATATTGAAGTATAATATATAAATTATATTGAAGTATAATATATACAACTTCGATGAGATGAGTATGTGCTAATCATCATGTTTTATTTTCAGCTTTGGGTGTGATTGGAAACTGATTTTGCAATTTCTTTTTATTTCAGGACCAAGTATTAGGTTTTGCAAGAGACATGTTTTCGTTACGCAAATGCCGCTACACAACCGTCCCTGAGCTCGCGGACGACATCTTAACACTGGCAAATCAATATAACGACACCGTCTCTGAAAGACTTAGCACATGAAAGACAAGATCAGTGAACAAATAGATGTTGAACAGAAAATGTGCCAAATGCCTAATTTCATCTGAGGGTAAGCTGAACACGATGAAGATCAAGGTTCTTGGTTCTTTACAGCCTTGTGTGTTGAATACAGGTATTGTAGGTGAGATTTGTGGAAATGAGCCAGGATATGGCTTCTGAAGATTGCTATTTATTCATTCTCTGTTACCACCTGAAGATTGGTATTTATTCATGATATATTTTTTCATGATGTCTATCTCTTATAATGCATTAAAGGTATGAAGTGAAATAAACGAGGAATGACTTAACGGGATGACATTACCTATATGTTACTCAATAGCGATTTAGAAAGTTCCAATTATACCAACCTTGTATTTTCTAAGAGTATTCACAAAAGGAGTAAATGCTAAAACGTAGCTCTGTTACCACTTAAAGATTGGTATTTATTTGTGAAATTTTTTTTCATGATGTCTATCCCTTATAATGCATTAGAGGTATGAAGTTGAATAAACAAGAAATGTCTTTAAAAAGAAGTAAGTGCTAAAAAGTAGCTGTGTTACCACGTTGCCAATATTAGGTGCTTGGCAGGGTACTAAGGTGTCATAATTACCACTTAACCAATATAAGTTTTTGCCAGGCAAATACTTGACAAAACATATTTATAACAAGGCTGACAACATCCATAGGTGACTCAATAATGGATTAAATGCTATTTTAACAATGTTGTATTACGTAAATATAAGGTAGAGTTGAAATGGTAACAGTAGG